>JAIQCU010000232.1:55000-70843 GCA_022114935.1 Leptestheria dahalacensis | reverse complement strand
TCCCAACCTGCGTGAGGTGATCTACAGTGTCGACGGCTGGTGCAGCAACAATGTCAACCAAGACACGCAGTGGGACGTGCCGCAGTCGCCTGGTCTCCCTGAGAAGGACGTCCCGCTGTGGAAGCAGACGGCAACTAACGGGACCGAAGTCTGGGAGGCCAACCTGCGCAACGGCGGACAAGTGCCCGTCCAACCTCCGCAGCCCAAAGCTCCATGGGGGCACACTCCGTCGACGAACATCGGCGGAACCTGGGGCGAAGAAGATGATTCAGTCGAATCCTCGAATACTTGGGGTCATCTGGGAGCGTCTGCAGCACCTGCACCGGGACCTGTTGGCCCTAACGCTGCCCCCATGTGGACCGGTGCACCCAAGAAGGAACCTGAATGGACTGGAGGACAAGCAGCACAAGCTGCTGGTGGGTGGGGTGGAGTACCTCGGATGACTGAACCGGAAGTGGCGCCCATGGGACCGCCTAACCACTGGGGAAATCCTGTCAAAGCACCGACCGGCCAATGGGGAGCCGCAGTGGGACCCAAAGATGTACCCAGCTGGGGTGATCAATCGCCGCCTGCGCAGAAGCGCATTCTCAGTAAGCAGGACGATGGTGGAACCGCAACGTGGGGGAATCCGGCGCAGCAGCAAGGGAAGTCGCACTGGCAGGAGATGCCGGTGACGAATATTGGAGGGCGAGCGATGCAACCGCCCGGTCCGCCACCAGGTAATACAACTTTGGTTAATATCGACATTATTATTTTTTATGACTAAAATTGTAATATTTGATATATCAGGGATGTAGGTTGGTAATTTTTAATAGTTAAGAACTATTTTTAAGAAACAATGAATAAGCGAGCTAAATCCGGACAGCTTTTCAAAGCTGTTACGGTACGTTCTGTTATGTTGCTCATGTACAGTTCAAACTAACCTTTTTTTTATAACTTGCATCATTTAGGTCGAGGACCACACGGACCAGGATTGAAGGACCTCCCCATGTGGGGCCCACCCAGAAACGGTTCCTGGGGAAGCGACGCCGCGGTCGGCGATACCGGCTCTAGTATCTGGATGGACGGCAAAGGCTGGAACGAGCCGCAGACTCCCACTTGGGGCGGCGGTCCCGGTCCCAAACCGCGGACTCCGACCACTCCGGGCGGCTGGGCTGGCGAACCGGAGATGCTGGATCCTTCCTCGTGGGGTCAGCCACCGAAGCAGACCTCCAAAAACCTGTCAAAGGAGACCATCTGGGCCAGTAAACAGTTCCGCATCCTCTCGGAGATGGGATTCAAGAAAGATGACGTTGAAAACGCATTACGAGCTTCCGGTATGGTTATGGAAGACGCGCTGGAAACGCTGCACGCCGGAAGGATGGCCATGGGCGGATGGAGGCCACCTGGAGAGGATCACAGCAGCGTTTTCGATCCTGTCGGACCGCCCGGAGGACATTTCCCGCCGGGAGGACAGCGATTCGGAGCTGGTGGTGGACACCAGCAGATGGCCTTTGGACACCCTGGTGCTGCTTCCATGGGCATTGGTGGATTTGGCGGCGCTGGATCGGGTCTCCTGCAGAAGACTCTCCCGCAGCAGCCGCCTCCGATCCCGCAGCAGATGTTTGGCATCCGCGGTGGTGGCAGCCGCGACCTGGGCATAAGCGGCGGTCAGCCGTCGCCCGCCCAACTCCGCGGTCTCGTCCAACAGATTCAAATGGCCGTCCACGCTGGTCACCTGAACCCGCAGATATTGAACCAGCCGCTGGCGCCGCAGACGCTCCTCCTACTCAATCAGCTCTTGCAGCAGTTGAAGATACTGCAGCAGCTGAGCAACCAGCAAGCAGCCTTGGGGGTGAGACCCTCGATGGGGGCCGGAGGCCCCGCCGTACAACTGATGCAGCAAATCGCCAAAACCAAGCAGCAAATTGGTAATCTCCAGAGCCAAATCTCTACTCAGCAGGCCATTTATATCAAACAGCAGCAGCAGGGCCAGTATGTGAGCAGCCAGCAGCCTCCGGGAGCCCCGCCCGCTCAGGCTGGTTTGGATCTTCACTCGAAATTCGATCAAATGTCTCTGCAGGATGGACAGTCGAGACTGACACAGTGGAAGAGGACTTCGCCCATGGACAAATCGGACTTGGAAATTGAGTTCTCCAGGGCCCCTGGAGCCAATAGCGGCGGGTCGAAACCGGCTTTGAGCAGCTCGCTGTCGTCGCCCAACCTGAACCCGCTGTTGGGACACGGTGAAGGAGCCTGGTCGAGCCTGTCACGCTCGCAGTCGGACAGCGGATGGCCGGAGGCTGGCAATTCTGATCTGACTACGCCGACTACAGTCGAAGGTATATTTCTGATGTTTTATAATTTTTCAGTACTATCCATGTTAGTTTTCTCGTAGTAATTAAAATTTATTATCTAATATGCCAACCCAGTAGTTATTGTGTCCATAATTAGGTTACTATCATATCTATGTGATATCTGTAAAGGATTCAGTTGGAAGTTAAGGAATTAATGGCGAAAAAATATATTTACATCTGTCAAGTTGTATCTGGGCTAGCTTGTGTAAAAATCATCAAATTGAATGTTTAACATTTATTCCTGGACAGTTCCGGAATTCAAACCGGGCGAACCATGGAAAGGCCCTCTAGCCAAAAACATCGAAGATGACCCTACGCTGACGCCCGCCCAGTTCATGGGATCGGACTCATTCCCCGCCGGCGGAGGCAAATCCTCCTCACCTCCGGCCAGCGGTGTAGCGGGGGGCGGTTCCAGTGCGTCGGACGCCCTTTCCTCTTCCACCTGGAGCTTTAACTCGGCCTCGGCGGCCGGTGGCGGCCAGTCTGGAAACAAGTTTGGCCAATCGGACCTGTGGGGAGCGCAGAAACCTCGCGGTCCTCCGCCTGGAATCTCAGCAGCTAGTAAATACGGATCGGCGGGCGGGAACTGGAGCGGGGCCCTGAGCGGGAACTCGCCGTATCTGGTGTTGCGCAACCTGACGCCGCAGATTGACGGGTCGACGCTGAAGACGCTCTGCGCTCAGCACGGTCCCGTGCAAAGCTTTCATTTGTACCTCAACCAAGGGGTGGCCTTTGTGCGCTACTCTTCAAGTGATGAAGCTGCCAAGGTATTTTACATTTATCCATCGTTTTATCATACTCTGGTATTTTATTTATTAAAAATTCAAATGGTAAGAAAAATGACCTAGTTTGTGGGAAACTTCAGCTGTAGGTTGGTTAACATTAAACTATTTTATTTTAAATAATATAATGGTAAAAATAAATTTATATCAAACTGATCGTACTATTCTATCTTAATTTGTAAACCAAACTAATAACTACCAAATAACGTTGTGCAAAGATATAATTATATATCTAATTCACTCATAAGTAAAATATTTAACTGATTGAGATGGTTATCCTTAAGGCTTAACAGTAGGTTGAATAAAATGACTTAAAATTATGAAATGTTGATTTGTACTAATTATTATAGAATGAAAGTTTAACAGCTGGAAGTAGACTTCAGTAAAAAAAAATTATATTCTTTAATTCAATTAAGTTTAATTTTAAGTTATCATATATTGGTAGTTTTCTAGTTACACTATCCATAACTGCAAGAGATGCAAATATTTTAGAATATGTGCAAAAACTCAAAGTGAATAATAAGACACTTAAAGTTAGTGAAGACGTGGTTGTCCTTGAAGCTTAACCGTAAGTTAATTGATACACTTTTTAATCAAATTTAGCTATAATTTTTCCCAATTTCATAGAATGCTACGGAGGAAGTTAATTAACTTAAAATGTTTTCGAACATTACTATATTTAATGTTAAGAAAAATGAATTAGGTTTCTGGCTGTCCATGTCCTTCAGCTCAATCTTAGACTAACCGTTACAATTGACTGTGTAATCAATGTATAATCATTACAGTGTTAATTTTATTGTAACCATAAGAATATAATAGCGACTGATGAAAATCGAATGGTTTAATAAAACAATGATGATATGATTCTGCGATAGATCGGATGAATTATTATTGCATTACAAGTAAAACATTAAAGAACTGTATTGAAGCTGCATTAGAAGGACTGGATTTTAGCTAAATTTTTATACAGTTTAATTTAATAAAATTGATTATTGTAAAAAAAAAATTGAATTATTTCATGTTTGTTTGTGTTGAACAGGCGCAAGGAGCTTTGAACAACTGTGTCTTGGGCAACACGACCATCCTGGCCGACTTGGCCAACGAGAGCGAGGTCCAGGGCTGGTTGCAGCAACTCGGCATGCCACCTGCACAGCAGCAACAACAACAGCCGCAGCAGCAGCCATCGGCACCGGGAGCGGGCAACTGGAGCGTCCGCGGATCGACGCCATCCAGCGGCAGCGGGTCGACCAAAACGGGCAGCACTTCGGGGCCAGTCGACAGCTGGACATCTCCCGGTCCGTCGACCAGCCCCATGTGGTCGACGGGCTCCGGTTCGGTGTGGTCGTCGACCTCGCTGGAACGCGGTAACGGAGCAGGTTCCTCTCTGAATGCCACGCTCAACTCGTACCTGCCTGGTGATCTTCTGGGCAACGAGTCCATGTAGATCCTTTTAAAGGGACACATTCCTTGTTCCCTTTTCATCCTTGTTAAAGGCAACACAAACGAGATATGAAGCGGAAAGTTGATTACGGAGGTACAGTTAATTTACTGATTCTGTTTCTGGGCCACGATTCGGCGTAGAGATCAGAAAAAACGATGAAGCGGAATTGATGAATTGAGGTACAAAGAGACGACAACAAAATCCCGTAGTTTGTTTGTTTTAATGCTTTTACTTCAATATGTGAAAACGCTTATTACCTGTGCGTTAATACTTGTCTCTCTCTCTCTGTCCCTTCTTTTAAACGAGTTAACTGATTAACTTTAATTTCCATTGGATATATGATATGCATTTTGGTTTCACTAGTGTCGTTATTCGAAGAAGGTGAAAACACAGTACTCTCCGTTATGTCGTTGGAAGTTGGAAGATTTTTTTAAAAAGAAGGTAGAAAGGGCCTCTCGTCATTAATTATCGTCTACGGTAACCGTCCTGTCCCTCTGTCGCTATTTTCGATTTTTCTGTGAAATTCTAAAGAGCTGAGAATCTTGCCGCTCCCGACTTTGCTCCGCCCCGCCCCCCTCTACCCTCCTAGCTCCGCCTCCTCCTGCTCTATTCGCACTTCCTTCTTCAAATCCTGTGATCTCAAAAAGTCGATTCGTTTTTCCCGTTAGGGTTGTATCTTTCGCAGAGAGACTCTTTCTTGTACGAAGAGAGTAGAAACGGACTAAATCAAAGATTCAGTTAGCACGCAGCACACACACAAGACAGGAATTTAAGATGGGGGAATTGAAAACCGAGGAGGAAGACTGTTTCAGTAGTTTTCAGTTATTTTGACTTACAAATTGGCGTCCATTTTTTTAAATTAAGAATGGGTTTTAACAGCTGAGCGTAATAAGTTAACAAATTAAATGACTTTGCAGCTGAAACGAGTGGATGAATCCAAATCATTCAGTTTTCAGTCTGATTTTTTCAGTCAGTTTTTCTTTTTTTTCTCAAGGGACAGGCGCTGAAATTGAACAGACATCACACACAAGCCTCCTCCGAATTAATTGCTCATTTATTTCAAGAAAAAAATTTATTTCCCCATTTCGCGGGGTGGAATTCTTGTCGCAGGTTGAATTTTGAATTTCCTTTAAAGTGACAGACGAGGCAGGAAAGGTGAAAGCTGGAACCCAGCGTGCAGCCCCCCAAAAGTGCCTTTTTTCTCCCCACTCCGCCAGCACCAAAACTAACCCTGTCACTGTCGCTGTGAAACTTATAAAATTCTCTCATCGCATCCAGAATTTGTAATTTTAAAATCGTAGTTAAGAAACAGACAGAAAAAGCATTTAATTTTTTTTAAAATTCAGAAATCCACTTGCGCGTAAAGATGAATTGAATTCTGTGACCGTCGCCGCCTTTTTTTCCTTCTCTGATAGCAGTTCCAGGATTTTTTTCCCCTTTCCAGACTGAAGGATCTCGCAGTTATTACAATTTTTAACAAATTAATTAAATTAATTTTTAGTAATTTTCCGAAAGAAAAACAAGAGGCAGCTTGTCGAATCAGTCCCTACCGGAACCCTTCTGTCAATTAAAATCTGCCTAGCCAAATTCTTGTCCCTTTTTTTTGCAGAGAAAAAAAATGGGGAAAAAATTATTTTTTGAGAACAAAATTTCATTCTCTCTCCAATTTCCGACGCTAGTCAAAAACCTAAAATTCCATTCACACACTGCGGCTAAAACGCTTAACTGTTGACTTTAACTTTGATTTTTTTTTCTCAAATACTGAATTCGTCAGATGAACATATCTCTACTGAAAATCCTAGGAGAAAAATCGACCAAAATTAGAACAGGAAGGAATCCCCCCCCCCAAAAAAAAAAAGCTCAGCCACAGTTCTTGTAGCATTCTCTCTTTTTCTGGCTAAATTTTAATTCATTTTGGGAAAATCGATTTCTTTATATATGTACATTAAAAAAAAACACGCAGAAACGGTACAAAATAGCCTTGATTGCCTTGAACATCTTTTACCAAGTCGGATTTTTTTTACATTTCAAAAATCTAACGAGAAGAACAAGTAATTTGGATTTTTTGCTTAGAATGAAAAAAAGACCAAAATTTGAACATCTTTAAATAAAAAAAACTTAGAAATTATTGACATTTGGCTGATAGGTGAATTAAAAAGGGGAAATTAATCTTTTAGCAAAATCGGAAGTTTCATTACAGAAGCGGGTGCCTCTCTCTTTCTTTCTCTCTCTCTTTTGTCTCTTCGTTTATCCAGTTTCACTGTTTCTCTTTCTTCGGCTAAATTTCACTGAAATTGGATACTTTTCCCTCCGCCAGTTAAAACCTATAGGGAAAAGGCAACTCGCCATTTCAATCTTGTTTTTTTTTTACATGAAAAGACGACAAAAACTCCCAAAGATTCTTCATATACAAACAAAACTGTCGAAAGTTTAACAAATCGAATTGTGGTTATTTCAGGCCCACAGTGTGTTTTTTGAAACTGTCTTTTGATGACGAACTGGAGGAGAGCTGCGTGGTTGTTCTATGTATTTTTTTTATAAAATTTCCTCCCAAATTAAAATTTGCCAATTTTTTTTATAAAATTACATTATCGAGTGTTTCTCGTGTTATTTTTAATTTCTGTATTTTTTCCCCCTATGAAAATGTGTTATCTAGAAGTTGACTCTTTAAAAGTGCGGGTGTAGGTCTTCTTTCTATCGTCTCCAAATTTTCAGTTTTAAGAAACACACACACAGGTTTAACGTGAAAAGGTAAAATGTAGTGTTTAAATTTGAGCGCGTAAAAAAGGGGAGGTTATGATTTTATGTGCTGCTATATTTACTCTCCCGATGTCACGACACGTGTTACTCCTCCCCCCAATTAAGATAATATAATTCTATTGGCTATGTATTAACATTGAAGGCGTGTCCACCTGAATTTTATTGTTGTTTGAAAACAAGAAGAAATCCAAACATTTTTTCATTGGTTACGTTATCCGGGTCTTCCTCCAATCGGAGGGTTTCTTATTGAACAGCAACAGCCCTCCCTGTCACCTGATTTGATCCTGGTCGCCTTATTAGGAGAAATTCAATATAAAGAAGAAGAGGAACAGAAGTAAAAGGAGATGCGAAATGAAAGGAAGAGGAATAAACTTAGAGAATTGATTCGATTATCTTTTAGAAATGTCTTGATGGTGTGTCGTTGTGGAAGATTTTGTCATTTTTTTCTGCCCTACTCCCCTCTCCCTCACTGAAATGACTCGTTTTCCTCGATGTAATGAAAGTTCTGATTTTCCATTGGATATGTTTGTCATTAGGATACACAGTTTTTTGGTTTTAGATTTAGAGAAATGAATTTAACCTCTTGTCTTTTTAATTTTAAATGTTAATTGATAAAAATTGAATGAAAGGAATTTCTGGGATTGATTCATTTCTGTTTTGCCCTTCATCGTCGGTTGTTGTGTTTGTTGGAGTGATATGATCAGTATGCAATACACACGATTGGTGTTCCAGAAACGGCGCGGGAATGTCGGATTTCGGAAAGCGGCTTTGGTGATGTGAAGGCAATGTGCCAAGCTCGCCTAGGGTTTAGAAATGTGAAATTGGTCGATTATTCTCCGGTCTGGAACGCCTAGGGTTCAAGTGGAATGGCCCTGTTGGGGATGGTTGCTAAGCTCGCCTAGGGTTTAGAAGGGAATGGACAGTTTCTTGTTGAATCATCTAGGTGATCTTGGCATATCCGATCTTGTTCGGTTATTCTTCGATTATTATCCTGTCGTACTCACCTAGGGTTTGGAAGCACGTAGGTCTCAAGTGGGGTGGCCCTGTTGGGCATGATTGTTGCTAAGCTCGCCTAGTGTTTAGAAGGGAACGGAAAGTATGTTTGAATCATCTAGGCTATCTTGACAAACTGGCTAGCCTAGGCCAGTTAAGCTTGCAAGTGATTTCCATGACCTAGTTTAGCTTGGCAGGAAGCAAATTTTCATAGTTCACATGTTTCATAAGCGACTTGTTGGCGTTTGTCGAGCTCGCCTAGGGTTTTGAACTCGCGTATACCCCCCGTTACTCTCTAGGGCCAAGTCCACCTAGGTTTTAGAAATGCCTTTTCCGTGTAATCCTGAAAGCTTAAGATGAACAGAGAAGACTCGTTAAGTTCAAGCTCACCTAGATTTTACTTTCCGACACGGTCAATTGCGCCAATCTCACCTGGCTTTTAGACGATTGTACACGCATGTCCAAACATGGAAGTTTCGACAGATGTTGTTACACATTATAATAAATGCACACATACCAAAAAAAGCACGCCTACAGATGAAGCAAATAAACAAGCAATTCTCCTATTGGATGACGCAAGCTGTTCCATGACACGACGTAGAGCGCGGACTGGAAGCCCGGGTAGCGGCCGTAGCGTTGCCAGTTTTATTGCGCATGATGAGCAGGTCGGTCCGCAGCGAGGGCCGGCGCACGTTGGGGGCGACGACGCCGTACGCGTCGCTCAACCGGCGTCGCAGCGACAGTTTGGAGAAGCCCTGGAAGCGACGCGACTGGCGCTGCGGAGTCGATGGACCGTCCGGAGCTGCTACCGGCTATAAATCGTTTTTCATTAACAAATTTAAACAGTTTATTCATTGAAGAATGGCTCATAAAATAATTTAAAATTCACTAAATAAATACAATGGTTCTATAAAGAAATATATTAATTAATTGAAAAATTAAGTAAGCAAAGTACAAGAACACATCATGTGGAAATAACTGTAGTTCCAGAATCGGCCGCATGGTGGCGCTTAAAGTTCAGTCAACTGAAAATCCCTTGTTCTATCATTTTAAGTAATAGTTAATCTACTTATTGAAAAATAAATAAAATACATTTTAAAATCACGGGGAGACAACTGTAGTTTGGAAATCAGCCGCACGGTGGCGCTGCAGAACGTGCAATAGAATAAAGAGACTCTAAATGTTATTACTTTAGACATTACCGGTCTAAATCAACAAACAAAAATAACTAAAATATGAAAAATAACAATTATGGGGAGAAGACTGTAGTTTGAACTTTGGCCGCATGGCGGCGCTGTAGGTCAAGCAATAGAAACCCGTTGATTGCCCCAGAGTAACTAATAACCGAGTCTTGAGGTATGCTCATTAGTCTTGTACGTTAATTAGTACGTAAAAAATGAGAGCGATAATTTCATATTTCTAATTAAAAGTGAATTCCGAGAGAGAGAGAGAGAGAGAGGAATGCAGCTCCCCAGCTCTTGATGGGTGGGTTTTAATAATCCATACGCAGCCACCAGCGCAATTTTCTCCTCGTCCCGCAGTCATCTCGTTAATAGGATTGAAAAGGAAAAGCTTCGGATCTTATTTATTTTTCTATTTAGCTATATAAGCCTTAAAGAAGATTAAAACGAACGCGGCTTCTTACTTAAAAGTAAGGAGAAACTCGTTCTGTATAAGCGGCCGTATTACTCTGCATCTATTTACTTTTATTTAGAAAATATTCTTTAAATTCGATACGTCGCCATATACGTTTCAATTAGACGCTGACGTACTTCCTCATTTTGGTAAATACATAGAGCTTTTAAGTTGATAAGTCGTAGTTTTTCTTAAAAGGGAATTAAATTATGTTTAAATGTAGTCGTGTTTACCCTCGTTCGATTCAGCTTTTCACGCTCATTTCAGTGATACATAGCTTGATTACGTTTAGACTAGTATTAAGTAAGAGCGAGTCAAACTAACAACTGCAGGCAGGAAGCAGACGACGCCGCGCAAGCCAGGGATAATAAAACAAGGTAAGGTCCCATCGTATTCAGTTCCACTAGGTTCAAAACGGCTTTATTGGGTTCCACTCTGGTTCCAAGTTGCTTTGTTTTTGCTGTATATACGTTTCCTTTATCAAAAGCTTTAGTTCAATTTTGGCGCGCTACGTTTCTATTGGTTGTTTCAGCTTGTCAGTCAGCAATAGCTGAACTGCAGGAAACTGTTAATTTAAACTTGGCGCCTAAATAATGGCAGCCCGCTTTAGTCCCAAGATTTCCGTTGAACATGACTACTTTTAAATTTCGCGCGCTATGTGCCTATTGGCTGTTTCGAGTTGGCAGCCAGCCAATAAACAGGCAGTAAATTCAAACTCAAATCTGGCGCCTAAATAACGCCCGTCTTGGCTGTAATGGTTCCACTGTAAGTTCCAATAGTTCCGTTACATGTATCATATTTTGAATTTGGCGCGCTATGTGCCTATTGGCTGTTGCAGCTTGCCAGCCAGCCAATAGCTATGCAGATTCTGGGTTTGAATTCAAATTTGCCGCTCAAATAGCACCTGCCGCGTCTGCTGATGTGTATTGTGCAGACTATAGATTAACGTCTACTCTACTGACGCGGAATTGTCGCTTTTAAAGCAATATACATGTTCAAGGGAACCGGGTTAATCAAATCCCGTCGTTCCATCTTCATTAGGCGGGCTATCTCTGACACGGCGTGACGTCACAGACTGGCTTGAGTGAGTTTTAAACTTTAAACTTTTCTTCGTTCTCACCTGTTTCTCCACTGGCTTTTCTCCTCCGTTTCCTTTGTTAAAACACCATTTACATTCTAACTTTTAATTAGTTTCAATGTACGTTGTTTACTTAACACCCGTGTGTAATAATGCGATCACGTTAAATACTATCAAGTTTAAGTGTTTCATATCCAAATACATTAACATGTCTATTGGTTATTAGAGACAATTTTGACTAGTTTTTTTCAAGTACTGAAATAGGATAGTTAGAGCTGAATTAAACAGGATGTGTAAAGTGAACTTCTGCAACTATCAAAACAGTCTTTTAAAAACTCCTGTTTACTTTTTAAAATAAAATATTAGCCAGTCTAGGAAAGATCGATTTCCACTCGGTGTGTACGTCACGTTAAGTTCTGCTCGTTTCACGTCGTTTCTCCTTTTTTTTCAGGAGGAAGAAAGGGGGGACCCTTAAGTTGGGGATCGTTAAAAAAGCCGAGTTTCCTTTGACACAAGGATACGCTTGGCGCCATCTTCATTAGACACATCGTTATATCGTTAACTGGTGACGTCATAAAGGGAATTCGATTTCAACAAAAAACGGCACCCCGTTTAGCTATATAGATTTATCGATTTATGGTAATTACCGTTTTAAAAGATCTAGATGTAAATTAATTAATTCTTACGTCCGTGTTGAGTTAGAGAAAAATTGATGGTTATTCGATGTAATTGTATTATATTAATTTAAATATAAAACAAATGAACTCAGAGTAGATAGACCTTGAGTTGGTTGCTATTTGCCATGCAATTAATTACTTTAAGAAAAAGCCAGCGTCTTTCTAACAATCTATCTATGTTATCTATCTATCTATCTATCTATCTATATCTATCTATCTATCTATCTATCTATCTGTCTATCTATCTGTCTATCTATCTATCTATCTATCCATATATCTGTCTATCTCTCTATCTAACTAACTACCTAGCTATCTATCTATCTATCCATCTATCTATCTGTCCATCTATCCATTTTCCTATCTGGGTATCAATCTATCTATCTATCTGTCTATCTGTCTATATTGTTCTATTTTCACTCATGTTAGTAAGAAGATAAGTGAAGTTGGATATAAACAAGACATGATTATTACTTGTCCCGGGAAAATCCTTCTGTGGCAGTTGGGAGCCATTTCTGGCGGCAATCCGGCGCTCTGGAAGAGAACCCGGAACAGTTCGTCGACGTTGTGATTCTTTTTGGCCGACGTTTCCACCATGGAACAAATGGTACTGGAACAACACAACAGCTGCGCCTCTTCGGACGTCACGGTTCTAATGGGTGCACCGTAAAAGAAGAACCCATAGCCATAGATCGATAGTAAAACGCTTTCACTCCTTCGTTTCGTCAATCAGCTCATCTATCTATCTATCTATCTATCTATCTATCTATCTATCTTTCTTTCTTTCTATCTAACTATCTATTTACCGATATTTTTATCTACCTATCTGTCTGTCCTGTCTGTCTTCTAGCTAGCTAGCTATCTGTCTGTCTATCTATCTATCTGTCTATCTGTCTATCCATCTATCTGTCTATCTATCTATCTGTCTATCTATCTATCTGTCTATCTATCTATCTGTCTATCTATCTATCTGTCTATCTGTCTATCTGTCTATCTGTCTATCTATCTATCTGTCTATCTATCTATCTGTCTATCTATCTATCTGTCTATCTATCTATCTGTCTATCTATCTATCTGTCTATCTATCTATCTGTCTATCTATCTATCTGTCTATCTATCTATCTGTCTATCTATCTATCAGTCATACCAGTCTGTCTAAAGATATACCTGCCTATTTGTCCATCTATCCAGCTAACCATCTAACCACACATATATTTTTATGTATGACCATCTACCTGTCCTATCTGGCCAAGTGTCCATCTAACTCTCAATCTGTCGATCTATCCATCTACCTATCTATTTCACTGTCTATCTGTCTGTCCATCTATGCAGCTACGTTGTCCATCAAACTCTTAATCTGTCTTTCTATCCATCTAACTTTTTGTCTGTCTGGCAAACTGTCTGTCAGTCTGTCCATCCATCCGTCCATCTATCTATCTGCCCATCTAACTCTCTCTCTATCTATCCAAACGTTCGGTTATTTATCGATCTATCTAACCATCTATCTAGCTAAATTGCCCGTCTGACTCTTATTCTGTCTATCTATCCATCTACTCGTTCATCTTTCTATCTATGTATCCATCTGCCTATGTATACATGACATATTGTCCATGTGTTTATCTACCAATCTATCTTCGTATATACCCATCCTAAATCTCTTTCCCACCCATTAAACTATCTATTCGTCTATCTACCTATCTAGCTATTCATCAGTCTAACCACATATGTATCGACCTGTCCATCCATATATTCGTCTATCAATCTATCTATATATCTATCTATCTGACCGGTTTTTCAATACATATCTTATTTGCTTAGTACAGTACATTAGCAGTAGAGTTTCTAATATGGTTAATGCGTAGGTTAATTATTCGTGAAAGATGTAGATACCTCATTTCTTTATCGCACTTGTTGCCGGCGATGATGATATTGATAGGCACTTGTAGCGCCTTTTTGCCACTGTTGCTGCTGCTACCGCCAGTGCTAGCGCTACCGCTGCTGACGTAACCGCCGGCCATGTGCAGCTTGGTTTCGATGATTTGATCTCGAAGACGCAGAACTTCTTCGAAAGACTCGCGACTGTCCACGCTGAAGACGAGAACGAACAGGTCACCTGCATGTTGATTGTGGATTATATAGCTGAACAGGACGCGAGTAAAAGCTCTGTTATAAGGGCATAGACAGATGGGTAATAGATAATTAGTTACCTGTAAGTAGGTAGGTAAGTACATATAGATAGAAGATAGATAGGTAGATAGACAGATGAATAGATGAATAGATAAATAGACGGATAGATAACTGACAGGTAGAAAGATACCTGTACGTTGATAGGCAGATAGATAGATATGTAGATATATAGATAAGTAGGTAGTTAAGTAGGTAAGTAGATAGTTAGCTAGACGGATAGATAAATATATAAACAGATAGACAGGTAGATAGATAGATAGTAAGCTAGACAAATATAGGTTGATAGATACATAGATACATAGATACTAGACAGTTAGTACAGAAAGATATGATAGGAAGACAGGTAGATAGATATAGATAGATAAGATAGATAGACAGATAGATAAATAGTTAGGTTGATGATAGATAGGTAGATAGATAGACTAATAAATAGGTGGATAGATAAATAGACAGATAAATAACTAATAGGTAGAAGATACGTGTACGTTGATAGACAGATACATAGGTAAACATATAGATAAGTAGGTAGTTACGTAGGTAAGTAGACAGTTAGCTAGACAGATAGATAAATATATAAACAGATAGAAAGTTAGCACAAGAAAGATAGGATAGGTAGGTAGGTAGGTAGATAGAAAGACTAATACATAGATGGATAGATAAGTAGATAGATACATAAACTGGTAGATATAAAGATACCTGTACGTTGATAGACAGTTAGATAGATAATTAGGTAGTTAAGTAGATAAATAGATAAGGCAGATAGTTAAATATATAAACAGATAGAAAGGTAGATAGAGACAGATAGGTTAATAGATGCATAGTTACATAGACAGTTAGCACAGAAAGATAGGATAGGTATAGGTATATAGAAAGATAGATACTACAGAAAGATAGGATAGGTTAGGTAGGTAGATTGATAGATACCAATTGATAACACAGTTGAACACTTCAATAATATAAGCGTAGTATTACATGCCTATATAAATACATACACAATTTCTCTTATATCAGTTTAAGTGTTACTTTAATTAACACTTAATTAAACTCAAATTTAATTTAACTTGACTGCAGGTTACATTTCTATCCAGTCTCCCTGAAGTCCCACATTTTTTCTCTCTTTTTAAAACCATATCCTTAAAAAAAGCAACTAACCAACGATTCACTCGTGTTTTCAATTACACGTTGCCATGGCAACGCAGGATTGGAAATATTACTCCCCGGGCATAGTGTATAAAAGCCAATCCCACGAAGAATAGCTGTTTACCACACAGGGACAACTTGTATATCGTATGAAAACAACCATGGAAATTTCATTATAACATTGGAATTAGTGGAATGGCTTTCTAATTAGGATTTATGAATTAGTAATTAGCATGATATTCACCGGTGATGAAGGAGAGCCTCCGCATGGCGGGGAACGGATGATTGCCAGAAGTATCGATGATGTCGAGCTGGTAGATTTCGCCTTTTATCCGATAGACTTTGCGGTGGAAGTTCTCGATGGTCGGTGTGTACGAATCGCTGAATTTGTTGTTTAAAAACCTGCGTTTCTCCCGCCAAAATGTAAATTTAAATTCCTTATTCATCATTAACTATTTAATTTTAGAATTAAGTTTTAATTTCCTATTTTAATTAATTCATACATTATTTCTTAAAATATTTTATTTTAATTTGTATCATAAATTACTTTTGAACTATTTTTGAATTTCGAATGTTAGTTTTATTATTATTATTTTTAAATTTGTAATTAACTCGTTCGTAAAGTGAATTTTCCACCAAATG
The DNA here is from genome assembly GCA_022114935.1 of Leptestheria dahalacensis. Taxonomy (NCBI): domain Eukaryota; kingdom Metazoa; phylum Arthropoda; class Branchiopoda; order Diplostraca; family Leptestheriidae; genus Leptestheria; species Leptestheria dahalacensis. The sequence goes on along the minus strand of JAIQCU010000232.1, from coordinate 55,175 downwards.
TTGATTTAATTAGCTGAATCTGGTTCATTGGTTCAATTGGCTCGTTCAGTAACTTAATTAAGTTAAATGAAGTTCACTACTGGCGCCCCAACCAATTAGAGCCTTTGTCAGCGGTTGCTATAGGCAACCGGTAAACTTTTATGTGGATTACACAGTGAAACCTGTCAAAGTCATG
>JAIQCU010000232.1:0-50000 GCA_022114935.1 Leptestheria dahalacensis | reverse complement strand
CAAACTGAACCTCAGACTAAACCCCAAGAGGCTCTACCAGGCAGACAACATGGCCGTGCGGGAAATGCTTCACGTGTCGACCGTACTCTGCAGCGCGCTCAGGATGACCGAGGAACTGAAGGACCAGTACAGCCCCGATTTTCTGCCGATACACGGACTCAAACTTGAAGTTATACAACATAATTACTAACTAACTAACATATTATATAATAATGTTATTTCTTTATTCGTTTGAAATTAGAAAGAGGATTTGAAGAAAGTGCGTCAACTGGCGTCGGAAATCACTTCAAAAGGCGCGGCGATTTTTGATTTTCTCAGCAAAGAAGCCGAGATGAGGGACAAGAGGACTAGAGTGCTGCAGCGCAATCTGGAGATCGATCAAATCGAGTCAGTCCTCCAGTCGCAGATGCAGCTCATCGAGGGCGATATTCGCCAAACGCAGGAGGCCATCGACAACGTGGCCGCTACCGAAGCCTCTCTCGACCAGAAGATCGAGAAACGCAACGCTGAGCTCCAGAGAATGCAGAAACGCTTAGAAACGATGAGGAAAATTCGGTACTTTTGAAAAAAATCTTAATTTTAAAAAAACTAAAAAAATTACTAATGCTAATTACATTATTATAAATATCATAATAGTTCAGAACGTGACTAGAATATAAGTCACGATATAAAATAAAAAAATAATGATTAAAATAGAACTGGAATTTAAATGAATAGAATTTGAAATCCCTAACTAAATGTAACGCAGTTTAAATAAACAAGTTAGTTTCATTATTTTGATTAAAATTTAATTGAATTGAATCAAGGCCGGCCTTTATGGATGAATTCGAGAAACTAGAAGCCGAGCTGAGGCTCTGTTACGAGGACTACGTCAACAAGTTCCGCTGTTTGGCTTTTCTCGAACAACAGTGGCAGGAGCTGGAGAAGCGGGAACAACAACAGCTCGACGAACGACAGGTTTCATATTTCAAATTTTATCAATTAACTTCTAATATAAATTAACTTGAATACCAAGTGCCACATATTATTTTAGTTAAAGTTAACTTTAATTTAATTAACGTAATTCTAAAAACTAATTGTAAGAGGCGTACGTTTGACTCTGACATCTAATTTGGTTTGTGTGCAGAATTAAATTTAATTGAAATTGGTTAAGAGAAATTTAAAAAAGTGAATTTAAAGGCGGCCGCGAGGAAAATGGCCGAACGACTGAGACAGGAGGAGACACTCCAGGCGCTGGAAGCCGCAGTCGGTGGAGACTGGGACGGCAATGAAGAACTGGAGCTATTTCCCGATGAACCGACCGGCTTGGGCAATCCAGGAAACCACCGTAAACTAATTATCCTACCGGCTATTTTACTTAATATGATTCCCAAATATTTAATTAACTACTTGACTGTAATTACAAAACTATCTTAATTTGACCGTAATTAATTTACTCGAAATCACTCATCACTAGTCCCTTTCAATGTTCTTGCTATCTGTCAACATTCAAGTACTATTAGTTAATTAGTTGAAACCCTATTTACTAATGTTTTATGTAATGACTTTAGTAGCAGGTTTGTAACCAATAATAGTTATTTAATTTAGCCAGTTAATTAAAGACTGCATTATTTCAGTTAATTCAATGTTAATTAACTCGATAATGTACCGCTATAATGTCAAATTAAAATTTTAAACTTGTACTATTTCAAAGGGTTAATAATGAATGTACTCATCTATGAAAAGAAAAATCGATTCGAGACTTACCTTGGTATTGTCGATTAGTCCCAGTTTTCGATTCCTTCTTTCCAGATTGGCCTCCTAAAACGAATTCCAGAATCGTTTCCTTTTATTCAAACGATTCGCCAAGTTACGGCACTCTACCCACGACGGTGGTCTATGTTACACTCGTTCACTCTTAATCCGTGAAATAATGTTTAAATGCTCGAAACAAGTTTGGACTTGCCCAAGGCTAAAAGCACGAATAGGACGGCTGGAACAGGATTATAGGGAGTAAGTAAATCAGGAGTTAGGCATGCAAATGAACTTCCAGGAATGAACGGTCGAATCCCATTGGGTATTGTTTACCAAAAACTAGTCGAATTCGTTATAGTGATACTCCGCCCTCTCAGAGTGTGAACACAGGTATAAGATCACGTGACTGTGACGTCATCCGATCCAACCAATTCTAGCTTGTACTTTTGTACGCCATAACATTGATTTGCCCTTATTTCGTAGTTATTCATAACAATTAGCGCTGAATTACACTTGGTATATAGATAGATTAGATAGATAGGTAGGTAGGTAAGTGGATAGATAGTTAGAGAGATAGATTAGATAGGTAGATAGATAGATAGATAGATAGACAGGTAGGTAGATAGATAGACAGATATAGTCAGGTAGGTAGGTAAAAGTAGATAGATAGATAGTTAGATAGATTAGATAGGTAGATAGATAGATAGACAGACTGACAAGTAGATACAAAGGTTTTACAGACATGAAATATATCCAGTGGTAGCCAATAGGTAGATAGATGGCTATTTATGCAGTCAGACAGGTAGATAGATAGGCGGGCAAACAGGTAATTAGATACAGGTAGACAGCTAGATGAGCAACATATCAATAAATAGTTAATAGGTCGATAGACAGTTATATAGGCAGTCATATAGGTAGATAGATAGGTTGGCAAAGAAATAATTAGATGGATAGGTAGACAGCTAGATAGGCACTAGGTAGATAGATACATAGGGAGTCAAGATAGACTGTTACATAGACAGATATGTATCTATATGGGTAGATAGTTTGCGTAAACAGGATAGATAATAACGATTTTGTTGACCAATCACTGCATGTTAACGGATTATTCTTATACTTCATTACGTAAATAATTAATTCAAATTATCTGTGCATTATTTGTTGGAATTAGCGGCAAATCGGCGTCCGTTACCAAAGAAGAGCAACTCCATGTCCGACTCGGAGCTCGACGATCCCGAAGCCGCTGGACTGGACGCTGATGGATTGAGCGACTCGGACAGCGACGTCACCATAGATGAATGGCAGCACGAGCTCAATACCTGGCAGGTGGGCAGCAAATCTAAAAACAGGAAAAGTTCAGCAGCCCAGTCCAGGATCAATAACGATGATTTCTAAATCATCATTAACATATTGACACAACTTCACCTTATCTAATGTTAACTGTTCTTTGGAGAAAAAAAAACACATTTCTTTGAAACGGGAATTCATTTAAATTTAAAATAGCAAATCAAAGTTAATTAGTTAGTAATTAACAAAACTATCAGAAGCGCAACGTACACAAACAAGATAATTCGCTGTGGAATTGCTACTTACCTTTCACTGAAAATATTTAAAAAATTGTCAAGTCATCACTAAAACCCTTATGTTTAATTATAATAAAATTAGATTAACCTTAAATGAAAATGTTAATGACTTTAGTAACGACAGTTAAGATTAAATCAATCAGGATAATCAACGGGCCAGCTATAATTTTTTTTTCCAAATAATAATAATACTTGTATTTTTGTCGCCCGCCTTTTCTCTTACAGTATCACAGTTGGCATGTATCCTATATGTACAAATCAATACACACGTGGCTCGGTCGATTCCATATCCACTCCTCAGCGGTCCATCTAACCACACTAATACGCGACACACATCGAGAGATCCTTGTTTCCTTTTTACATCAGTTGTTATGGCAACTATTTAAAGAGTCTTCTGCTCAAATGTCTTCTTAATCGAACCAAACTATAAAAAAGATATAAAATTATAAAAAAACCCAAAAAATTAAATTGAAGGTGGAGTCAAATGGAACCGAGTGGAATCAAAACAAATTCCACGCTAAATTAAAATATCTGCTTAAAAAAAATAAAAAGATGAGAAAAAGTGGAATGTGGCGAGATTCTGCGAGTTTAAATGGCGGATACTTGGCGCATGTTTTGCTCAATGGCTGCTAGGACGTCCTTTTTTTGACGGACAAACAGACGACCTTTTCTCCAGGGATTCTGCAATTGTAAAGGTCGGAAATCGTCTCTCAGGCAACGCTCCCGGGCACCAATAACCGTTACCAGACAAAAGAGTTTCAGCTCCTCCGAGCCGTAGACTGGACCTTCTTTCCCTAATCATACAAAAAATTAATTCCATTTTAGTTGATTCATTCAGTCTATGGATTACGATCCATCCCGGTTTTCAATTACGATGATGTCGGCAAAATCGCAATTTATTACAGTAAATTACAATTAACCGCGACAATGATAAAACTCTATGATGACATTATTATGAATTTTTTTTTAAATCCCGGGATCGCTTAATAATCAACCCCCTTTTATTGATACGTCTAACTGATGTTATCAAGTCTGCGTTCATTAAGTTAATGTCAATAAATATTATCTTTAATTTCGCAATAAATCTATTGGCCAACATAAAAACCGTTCTATAAAAACACAACTACGCCATCTGACGGCCGTTGATAACATCATAACTAGGCGAATAAATGAATGAACATACCTACTATTCCTACCACTACTACGACTACTTACTATACTACTACTATTAGTACTACTACTAATGATAATAATAATGCTAATAATAACTTGTATACCTTTAAGTACAACAGCCATATTGAGTTGCCTCACAACCAGATCCACGACTTCCCTGGCCGTCGTCTTGCCAGTCACGTGCAGTTTGACGCTGGTCCCGTTGGCCAGCCCCGATTCGTAAGCGGCGTACACCTGGATGATTCCGGAGGCGGAAGCGTCCACTTCGGCGGCGGCATCGGGATCTCCCTCGGCCGACGAGAGGGAAGTAATCGAGGGAGTGTGACTCGACTTTGACTGTTTGCTGTAACGACTGCACTCGCTCTCCTGGCTGTTGGAACGCATGCTGCTGCCCAGACCGGAATGGACGCCCCCCCTGTGCAGCTTTGGCGCCGTCGCTGGATCGACTTTGGAGATGGTTTCCGCACTTAAAGGTTGCGTTCCTGATTCACACAAGAATAACGCGACTTCAAATTTCCCAAAAGTATTCGCAACATTCCATTCTATATTTAGTATATTATAATTTAATATAATTTATTGATATATACTAATTATAACATATTTATAATTTCTCACGAAATTCTAACTAATGAGTTGGAATAATCTATCTGCCTATACAAGTATCTCTTTGTCGATCTATCTGTTTAGCTGTCTGTCTATCTATTTACCTGTCTACCTGCCTATCTATGTTTCTATCTTTTCTATAACATCTAACTATATCGACCTATCTAGTATGACTACTAGGGTATCTATAGTAATATCTGTACGGTATCTTTCAAACTATCTATCTACCTGCCTACCTAATTGTCTATATTCCTGTCTATCTGTCCGTCTCCCAATCTACCTCTCTAGCTAGCTGTTTGTCTTTCTTTCTATCTATATATCTACCTACCTACTTATCGTCTGTAAATAGATTTAAATTCCATTAAGAAGAAATATCTCGACGGTATTCAAAGTATTACCAAACAGAGTTGCGTCCGCTTCTTCGGAGTCCAAAAACGGATGAAAAGCCAAACTGTGAAGCTGATTTTCCGATCGAGAGACTATCCTCCGGCTGTCTGAAGCTGCTGAACTCGTGGCGGGATCTCTGGGTGGCGGAAGTGGCAGCGTCTCGTCACTCTTACTCTGCTGCCTGATGAGTTCCGCATGCTCGGTGTGGTTGAGCCGCGTCCTGGAGAAAGCACAAGACTCGCAGCTGGAGATATAGCCGGGCAGATCCAGAGGGACGGAACATTTTTGGCAGGTCAGAGTCCTGCTGCGAAAGTTGGTCCGCAGCAGAGTTTCCACAGTCGGCGACCGCTGAGAATTGAGTCTGTTTTCGCTCTTCATGCGCAGCAGCACCGTCGATTTCGGAGTCCTCAGCGGTGACTGGAGATTGTCCGTCGACGAGAAATTCTGATTGGACAAGACCGACATGGACACTCCGATAGATATGGTTCGATCCCTGGCGAATGCCAGAACGTCCATGATCCAGCGACAGCTTCTCCAGGCGGTATCGATCTGGGTCTGGAGATCCTGGAGCCGGGCTACTCGCTGTTTGGCTTCCGATAACTCGACCGATGAGAAAGCCTGGTAATAGCAAAAATAAAATCAATAGGAAAATTAAAATAAAAAATAAAAATAATCAAATATTTAAATCAATTATTGAAAATTTTTTAACTTTCACATAAAAGTAAATTAACTGAAAAAACTTAAACTAAAATAGCTTATCAGATCAAATGCGACACAGTTTCACAAAAGATCCTGAAATTGCGGCTTCAATTAACGAAAACTCCTCAGCAGGAATGTATAATAACTGACTAAGATAACCACATTTTCGTGAGTATTAAAATTAAAAATAGCAATTAAATCCATTGAATACCTCTCGCATAGCATGCTGCGCAAGGTTGGTCTCCAGTTCCACGATGCAGCTGAGTCTCGAGTATCTTCCCATCAGGTCCTTTTGGTAGGTGCGCAGGTGGAGTACTTCAAACACCTGCACCGGGATGGAGAGGAACTCCAGCTGCCGGAATACAGCCTCGTCCTGGCCTGCGACAGCGCAGACACTCTCCGCAGGGGGGAGCAGCAGCAGTAGAGAGACATCGCTGTTCAGCTCAATCACTTCGCTGCTGTATAGCCTTTATATAAACACATTTACATTATTCATTTTTGTTATTTTATATAAAATATGATATTATTATTCTAAAACCTAGATGAATAACTGGTTCATTAGATATAATTAACATTAATCTTAGTCAACAATTTGCTGTAAAAATATTGATACTACTAATACATTTATATAACATATTATTTAAACATATTAGTTATCCCGACTTTTAAGTTGGTGTTTTGCACACAGAATGTTAACTATCGATAGGAAACCCAAAAATCGCTATAGAAACCAATGTCGATACTTGCTATTTTTGTCATTTTCGCACAATAGGATTATACACAATGACAATAAAACTTTTGACGCCAATGTCAATGTTTTGAATACAGTATAAATTCTACAGCTAAAAATTTACCAATTAATAATATCGAATAAATAATAATATCGACAAGTTTGCTAATAATCGATACTCAGTTATAATCGAATGTACCTATGTACTATAAACTATACTAGTTGCATAATATTCTATTTATGTTAAATATAAGCGACTCATTAAAATAATAAAAAATTTAAAATGGACTGGTATGACGTTTCATGTAATTTTCTGGATTTTTATGTAAAATTTAATTCGAGTATATTGATAGCTTTTGCTAAAAATCGATATTTACTTACAAGCGATTGTTCGATCCATTTGCAGTGTTAACTACCAATAATTTCCCTCTAATTTTATTTTAACCTTACTTATTTAATATCAGCCATTCAGTGCAAAAGTTGATAGCATATCGACGCTTCCGTATTATCGATAATTACTACTTATATCGATATACTCCTTTTGTTAATTGTATATACCATTTTTCTTATCAATTTAATAAATATCAATAGAATACCAATTACAATAATAATTAAAAGAATGGTTAAATAGCTTGGCTAATACCTTGTCCACGTGGTGTAAACTATCAATAGTTCTACAATCATTTTACTTGACTTTCCAAATTACTGTCATCATCATCAAAATTTAGCTTTAATTATCAATTCTTTATTATCGATATTTACTATTTTATATCCACCTCCTTACATTCAATTTTCTATCGATATAGAAATCAACAATATCGATATTAGCATGTGTAATATAGGGGCAAAAAGATGCAAACCTATGCTGTGCAGTCGTGTCAGGACCGATCTGAAGGCTGCTCAGCAGTTTACTGGCGGCCTGGACAATCTGATTCTGAAAAAGCAGCTGGGCTGTTGATGGGTACATCTCGCAGCTGTCGCCCTCCTGGTCGCTGCTGGCGTCCGCACGTAGACCCAGCTTTTTGATCCACTGCCATTCTTCGCTATGATTATCGACGCAATAAAAAAAAAGTAATTAATATTTCAATATCGATTTTAAATGTCACTTTCCAGAAATTGCCAAGAGTTAGACCGTGAAAAAACGATAAGTAATAATAGTCATCAGGATAATACTGAGTACTTCACCTTAACGGTAATTTAAGTTGATACTGAAAATGTCTAATGTTGAATATGAAATGGTTACTGGTGTGTTAATTACGCGGGAAGCTTTAAGGTGAGATACCTTGATACCCACGGGTTGTGCCGTACTTTGCAGTAGGGCAAGATGTTGGGTTGTTCTTTGGGCACGAGAACGCGTAGGAGGTCGACGGAGCTCTTCATCTTCAGGTAGCAGATGTAAAGTCCCCGGTCCAGAGGTTGGCCAATTTGCCGGCCGTAGTTCACTTGCTCCTATTTCATTGTATTAATTATTTTGAAATTAAGGGAATAATTTAACATATGTGATGATTGTTTTACAAATACATTAACTCGCTATTATATTAATGTGAAAACAGTTGACACATATTGTCGTCAAATTTGAAAAAAAAATTACGTTTTACTTTTGATGGAAATTTAATCTAATATCACTTAAGTTATAACTTACATCAACAATCGAATTGACTCGCCGAATTTAACTAAACCGCATGTAATTCGCATTAAATTAATGTTAAGATAGATTGTCAATAAATTTCAAATTACACTTAGTCTGATTTCATTTAAATTAAAAGTTATACATATCGTTCGGTCTTCTCGCGTTACAATTAGCTCACTGCTATCCGTTTCGAGTAAACGCCTGCCTACATACATTACGCGAATTTCACATCTTTCGTGATATTACAATTAACCACAATTATCTTAATATACCTTGACGATACTATGATTTTTAAAAGTAATCATTGACTTCACCATTATTAAAAACATTAAGATTTAAAGTTAAATTGCTAAACGCTTTCACTCAAATCGGACTAAATTAAAACCTTAATCGAATAATTACGTGTAGGCTCATTAGAAGCAAATCCCCAGCGTTATTATCCTCGCTGGGTGCGACCCGACGTAACTTGGATACCGGTAGCCACTTGAAGTTCATCGAGGGACTAATGGCCTTTGCCGAGTGTATCTCGCAGACCGTTGTCAAGACAACCGTCCCCTGACTGTCTTTCAAAGGATGGTGGTGTAATTGACCAATGTCTTGGATTCCCAGCGCCGTCTAAAATCATCACAAGTTATTCTAATTAGTTAACTGACAAATGATTTTCAAAACATGTTTCAGTGGTTCCCATACAAGAATCTAAAAAGAAACAACAAAAAGACTATGAAGTGATCAAAACAGCACATTGGTAATTTAATGAATAATTTTTAAATCTTGCTCACGGTTCTTTCATAAATGTTTAAGCATTGAAAAAATTAAACAGATTATTACGGGGTAATTAAAATAGCCCAATTAATCAATAATTTGTATAAATGTCTTTAAAATTCACTAGTTCACTATTACTTTTTACAAATATTTCAACCATCTTGCTATAAGATGAAACATTAAAGATATTATTTTTTTCATAAATGTTTAAATAGAATCTAAAATTAGTTGTTTATTTCTTTATTTTTAATACGTTTCATACAAGAATTTCAACATAATTAAACATGTTACAAAATAACCAAAACGACAGGATTCGTTCGCAATTTCAATTAATTATTTTATAAACATTTTAACCATCTTACTACAGACTGAGTGGTCTGACCTTTGAAACATTCAAGATATAAGTTTATTTATTTAAGTCTACAAGTTGATTTAATGAACGTGTTAATAGAATATAAATAAGTTAATCATTTTATTTCAAATATGTTTCTACAGAAATATAATATAATTAAGCAGATTATAAAGTAATCAAAACGACAGTATTTACTAACGTTTTAAATTAATAATTTTAATAGTTAATTTAACAATCTTACTACAGATTGAGATGGTCTCATCTCTAGAAAATTAAACACATAAATTAATTCAATAACTTTCCAACATAATATTTGAACAAAAAAGGCTTTGCTACACAAGTAACAATCGAGACATTTATAAAAACTAAATTTTAAAAAAATAAACGAGAAAAGTAGACAGACACAAAATTAAAAATACCTGCAACGTAGCAGCCGCCTGGAGCAGTTTGATCCTGAAATGCGCATTGGCCGTGCTGATATTCCTCTCCATGTCGTGCTTGAGGCTCTTGACGTCACTCCAGGTGCACGCCACCTTCATGAGCCAGTGAAAGTCGCTATGGACGGCGGCCGGGTAGTTATCGTCCACCTCGACGACGGGCGGGAACTCTTCGTTGGTCACCAGCATCTTGTCCTGATGGAAGAGGATGCAGGCCAGATAGATGCCGCGCCGCAGGTTCTTGTGCAGTTTCACCGTGGTGCCAAAGAGCTGACGCAGGCTCATTTTGCTCTGATTGCGCCGCTGTTTGGCCGGCGTCTCGGCGCTGTTCTCGTCGACGTCGCGCAGTTCGCTCAACTGATGGACGAGATCGTCGAGCACCGGCAAACGACCCTCAAACCGCGGTTTACGGCTGTCCACCGACCTCCACGCTGCGAGATCGTTATGATATAGGAAAGCGTATAAGTGGAAGTTGATTAAAATTCACTTAGATAATAAACTAACGTGAATTAAAATTAAACTAATGGTTTGTTAAAATGATTAATCTGAAATTAACACAACTGATTAAGCAAACGTAAAATAAACGTTAAACATTAAAACTGTATCGACTCTTGTGTTAATTAAAATTAAGTCATAAAACTGTTTACTTAATAGAATTAATATTCAAGTTTCAGTGAATTTAATTAAAACAATTGTCTGATTACAATTAAATAAATAGCTGTTCAAATAATTACTTTTACATATATCACATGGTGTAAATATATTTATATTTAATTAAAATATTTAATTTAATTTTAAAGGTTGATGGACAAACCCGAGAGTAAGACGCACGGAGGCGACGTGGGTTTGAACGCCCCGAATCCGGCAAGATTTCCGGCGGCGATCCTAACATAACACCGCTGATTGGCCGGAAGCCCTTCCACCGGGATCTTGACCTCGCCGCAGCTGCCCAGGTCACGAAAGTCGACTCCACCGCCGATCGCCGCGAAGTCAGGCGAACACGACCACTCGACTTGAAATCGTAGCAAAGCACAACATTAGAGTGGAAAACGATATCGGATTCCCTTTTTCATATCGACTGTATTGCATTGGGGTTAATTCAAATCAACTTAAAAAGTAAAAATCTATAAATAAATATTCGAGATTGCGCAAATTATGCAAGTTAATATCCAGTCATACCAAACTGTAAAATAAATTAAAATCTGATTTAATATCACACGTTTAGATAAGCCAATCAGAAACGTTGGCGCCAAATTATAAAGTCTAATGATTTATTTAAAATATTGTCTTTTAAAATCAATTAAGTTAATTCATATTTGTAGTTACAAATGACAAAGTATTTTATATTTTTAATTGATATAAGGGAAAAAACCTTTAATTTTGGTTGTGACTGTGTCTGTTTTGCCCTCAAGGTCGGTCTGCGTCCACCAAACCATGGCCGAATTCTCTCCGGTGACCTCCAGACGAACCTGGTTGGGACTCTGCGGTAGTCCTGCGTTACCGACAAATATAAATTGCACATAATTTTATTTACAAAAACAGAACTGTAATTTTATAAGTTGATAACGATAATAAATACAAAAGTAGATAACGTAAAAAACTAAGTTAAATTAGAAATTCTATTTTAAACAAAATAAAACTGTATAGAATATAACAGGAAAATATGATCAAGTGAATAATATCCTTTACGTAATAACTCAATTCCGGCCCTCATCTTGCGCAGCAGTCTCAATTTCCTCTTCCACAGGGCAACGGATTTGTCCTGTTCCGCTTTGGCCGAATCCCCTCTGTTGACCAGCTGATCCAGTTTGCATTCGGCGTCATTCAATAGCTGATTCAAACGCTCTGTAATCCGCTCCTTACTCGCATCTGCAACATCCCAGAAACAATTAAACCACTGAAGTCGCCATCATCGTACATTTGGCTCGTTCCATGAATAATTATGTTTAATTGTTTTTTTTATTTATTAATGCTAATTATTTTTATACTTGAGAAGTTCTGTTATTCAACTAAATTTTTAATTAATTAATTAGTTGGATATTGTTAATTACTTAACTGATACAATTAGTCATGATCTAAATTGAGTAAATTTGACGAATTTTAGTATTTGATATCAGCTTACGTAACATTATCATAATACGATAATTTTGAATTGGAAATCGCGTTTTCCCAATAAAAACAAGATCTATGTGAATTTAAATATTTGATATGAATCAATATTATGGAGATATTTACTTAGTATTACTATTTATTAATAAATTAACACTAACACTACTAATGAAAACCGGTCTTGATAAACAAGGAAATTTCAAATGGTAATCCATATCGATATTCCCAAGTTGCCAATAAGGTGATATCCGTCGTTACTTACACTGCGCTCCCTCCTTGGCGCCAAAGGACATGAGAATTCTGGACAGTTTAACGTTTCCCAGCAACACTGCCACGTCCAATATGGTCAGGCCTTCGCTATTGCAGCTTTTTCGGTCGATAAACAGAAGACAAATATGAGTCTGCCTATCAGATACTCGTAAAGAAGAAGTTTCCAAGGGAAGGCGGGGATAACCTTCTTTTTATAGTAGCTATTCATAAAAATGGTTCATCATAGAAAAAAGAATGCTATATCAGGGACCGCAGGAGAGTTATTAATATCTCAACAAAAGCCAGATATTAAATAGCTTTTTTTTAATACAAGAAATGGATTTAAAAGTTGATTTCAACGATGATTTAAGAATCAATTAAAAGTTGTATTCGAGATGTATACTTGTTAGTATCCAAGTCGGCTGTGTCCAAAATGGCGCGGGCCTTTTCCTCTTGTCCACTTTCAACGGCCGCAAAAAGGGCTAATTCAATTAAAACTAATTAGTCGATAGGAAGGGTTTACCTATAAGGTCGTCTATACATCCGTCTATCAAGTTACCTATCTGTCTGTCCATGTCCCGATCTATATATTTACGTAACTGTCATTCTATCTGTTCTATCTATCTACCTATCGAACTGTTCTATTGACTATGCGAGTACCAATCTACATATGTAGCTAACTCTCTATTATGTTCGTGTAGGTATCAATCTACCCGTTTAATTTTACTATATAAGTATCCAGCTACCCGATCTATCAGGTTACCTATCCGTCTCTCCATGTACCAATCTATACATTTTGCGTATCTATCTGTCCTCTATCAATCTACCCATCAAACTAATCTATCCACTATTTATGCGACTACCAACCTATACGTATCTAACTCTCTATTATGTTCTATCTGCGTATCCCTGTAAGTAACAATCTATCCGTGACCGTACTATCTAACTGGCTACCCCATCTATCAAGTTACCTATCTGTCTGCCCATTTACCAATCTACTAACATTTGAGTAGCTTTCGTTCTGTTCTATCTACCTATCGAACTATTCTGTGACCACCGACCTATATATGTATCTAACTCTCTATTATATGTTCTATCTGCATGTCCCTGTAAGTAACAATCTATCCGTGACCTTACTATCTAACTAGCTACCCCATCTATCAAGTTACCTATCTGTCTGCCGATTTACCAATCTATTACATTTGAGTAGCTTTCGATCTGTCTGTTCTATCTACCTATCGAACTGTTCTGTACACTATCTATGTGACTACCAACCTATATATGTATGTAACTCTATTGTGTTCTATCTACGTATCCCTGTAAGTAAACTATCTAACTACTCAGTCAATTTGACTCTCTATCTTTCTATTTACCTACTTATGTGTCTACCTACGTGATCTATCAGTCTACCTACCTGCCTAATATATAACTTTCACTCTATCTGTGTATCTCACTACCTGTTCTATCTGTCTACCTACCTCATCTACCTACCTACTTATCTCTCTATCTATCTCCCTGATCTATCTAACTGTCCTAGCTAAATGTCTTACAATAGGTATTAAGTATCTGTTCCAGCTACCTACGTAAATAACGATTTACCCGTGTATCTATAACTAACTACCTATCTTGACGTAACTACCGATCTATCTACGTGACTATCGAACTGTCCATATAAAATCACTCCACCTGTGAATCACACACGAGTCTAGCTAGCTATCTATTTATTTGCCTATTTATATAGCTCTGTATGCATATATCTAGCAAAAGGGAGAAAAGTTGAAACCTTGCAGATGTATATTGATTTTGGAGACCTTTTCCATTTTTTTCCAATCGGCTTTGGTGAGCGTCAGACCCTGTGATGCGAGTAATTCCAGCGTGTCCCTTTTCCGCTCTGCCAATATAATTGAGAAATCCGATTAATTACCTGGGCGAATTAAAAATGGAAAAGTGGTGGCAAGGCTGAAATTTCTTTTGTATTCTCAAAGTGAGCGGAAAACTGTCTTCGGTCGGCAGGCCAACGGAGCGGAACAGAACCCGGGCTCCGTAACTTCCGTCGTAACGAACTTCCGTTCCAAAATCGCGACTCATCGTTTTTTCCCCCTTTATCTCTACCCCCTAACCCCTCCCCCCTGCGGTGAAAGTCAGCAAAGATTCTCTAACAAGATTCAAGAATCGTTTTTTGATATACCAGCCATTCAGACATATTTCAGTGAACCGATTTAAATAACGGGATAAGTTATACTTGGATAAGAATCTTGATGCCAACTTCAAAACCCAAAGATGATTCACCAGCAGCCAGGATGCTTTGTAAATTCACAATAATCTTTTTTAAATACAATTTTACCAAGTCATCTCTACGCTTCAACCAGCATCGAGTCACTCCGACGCGTTTCGGTGAATCAGTTTAAATTACGAGTTAAGTTTTAACTGGTTAAGAATACTGATGGCGATTCGAAACCCGAGGACGATACGCCGAGCCGTTCACGGAATGTACCGTGTCGCCTTCAAATTCTTTGAGAATATCGTCCGAGATCACGACGGGTTTTGAATTCTCTCGATTTGGTAACTGAAATAAAATGCGACAGTGAAGTCGAAACGTTAAAAGAATGGTTAAACTAAACGGCTTCAGGGGGCTTACTCAAGTGTGTACATGCCCGGCGGCTATTTAGTAATTTCTGCTACAACGATTTACCTGTCACTTTGGGTAGATGCATTACCAGCACGTGTGGGGCAATACTTTTTCGAAAAAGAAAACAACTCACTCTAGTTGGCCACGCATGCTACGGGTCCGAATTCACTGTAGTTTGGTGAAAACTTTTCCCTTTTGAAGAAAGAAGGGCGAAAAGTTGAGGCGAACCGTTGTAAAGCTCGGCTGCTTGCTCGCTCTCCGTGTCAGGTGGACACAAACACAAGGCGGAGTTTGAAAAAATGAAAAACGAACAAGACGGGACAGGTAGGAGACTGTACCTGGAGTCAAGCAGAAATCGGTGCGGCTATTTCTGTTCGTTTTGAATTTTAAAACCGTGTCTCAAATGTCAACGAGCGCTCGGCTTAATTAACAAATTCATTAACAATTTAAATTAGTATTCCCTATAATCATTAAAGTAAAATGATGAAATCAAGGTCATTTTTTAATTATTTTTTTCTTGCAGCGCACTAGAAAAAATGCATAGTGATGCTGAATAGCCGCTTTTATTTTGCCTTTTTCCCGCGTATCATTGGTCAGCCCCAAATAACCGAATGGGGGTCATCAAAGAGAGGACACGGGGGCTGGCTGGCGATGACTCCCTTTCTCGGTTGATTTCTTTTCTGATGAACAACTGCCAACACAGATACGAAACAAAACCAGATATTGTTGCCTCTCATTTTGAAATGGAACTGGAGGTTAAGAATAAAAATGATAAAAAGGATCTACCAGCGAATAAGAAAAATAACATAGCCTCAGGGCGATATATTGTCTGCAGATTGTTTCTGTAGGCTTCGACGCGTGCCTGCTTCGACATGGCGCCAAATTTAAACGTTGAAAAATACGAGACTCCCTGTGGAATTCAAAGAATTCCTAATACAGTCTTCCCTGGTCCCTCTAGAACTGACGAATAAAGGTTGGGGAACAGTTGATTTCTTCTTTTTTCAAAAAAAGGGAAAAACATTTTCGCCAAGGAGACGTGTAACCAATTCGACGTTGTCAAGATAGAGCACGTTCGCCCAATTTGTCAAATTCTCCAAGGAAGCCTGATATTTATCTCACAATGTCTGCTGTTAACGCTGCTGCTTGCCGAGTCAGAAGAGGTTTCTCATCGGTCTCCCACTTGTGTCAAGTCTGCCCGTTGGAGGAACACGGGCGTGGGCGAACCTTTTCCTTTTTTATTTATTATTATTTTTGACGGTGCAGAATAAAATTAGTTAAAGAAACCTTGTGAACATTCATTCAGAAATTCTACCCTTACTATACGGCAAGGCTTCACACAAGAATTATATGCTACCGCCACAGTTTACAGTTGTGCCATTTGTCACCAAAAGATTTATGAGCACTTACGAAAACGATCCGACAACGCGGTTCTAATTGTACCGCAACTTAATTATCTTTCATATTAATTAAGATAAAATAACTGTTTCATACTCTAATTGCAGAACTGATTATAAACTGAATAAACTAGATTGCATTCATTAACTTTAACTTGCATTACAGTGACATGAGTCATTTCAAATGATTGGTATTCGAGTCCCCGTAATAGTCCCTTAAGCTAATACACCAGGTAAGCGAGTTTATGGAAGCCTTTTAGGAGAAAAGGTGGGCAATCTACAGAAAGGATTAAGTCACCCAAGGTAAATCTCCAGAATAGCAAGCTTTGCCCAGGATTTGCGGTCTTTGTATGAAGATTTATAGATACAGTGGATGGCAGTGAATGTCAAAGGATCTAACTAAATCTTACCGGTCCGTGTTGTAACATTAAGTTTTACGTCTTAGAACGATTACAGTGTCAGTTTTACTGCAATGTCGAAAGTTATCTATTCAGTTTAAGAGGTTTCAGATGCCCGTAGTACTGGAATGCGTTCTGCGCCTGTATGCAAGGTTCTCCTTTATATTCTTATCGCTGCAGGGTGAATTAGAACCAGCACAAAACATGAATACAAGCCCGTGCTGTAATGACCCTTCAATACGTAGCATTCAGATTCTGATGTAACCGTTATAGACCAAGATGTATCGGGTATGATGCGCTGTACTCATTCACCTGCAACTTGAAATCAATTTGCAAATCTGCAACTTGTCGTCTAAACGACCTTTCATATAAGCATTCCGGTTCACCTGACGTCCCCGGTTGCAAGTTCATCAAATGAGCCAACCAAGTGAAGCACAAAATGAAGCGAGTGAAACACGCGGAGCAGCACGGCGCACTTTGCGCTTTTCATGGCAAAAGTCGCACTTTGCCATAGCTGGCTGCTCCAAGTTGTAATTGCGTTTGACTGAAGGCAGTCCAAGAGCCCATTACCTGAATTCCTGCTGGTACTTCGTTTGCCACCATTGGAACCCGCTGGGTGAGACGCGTGCACCGCGGGACGGAGGTCGGTACCCAGAAAGGTCGAATGAGGTCGCCAAGGGACTTCAGCTCCTGCTGTTGTAAGACCACCCAGCTCGGAAGTTTTCTCGAACAAACTGTGAACCAATCAAGCATTCTGTGATGAATACAAATAACGAACAAAAACCCAATCCCCTTACAAATATTTTGTACTTCTCTAATAGACCCTGGCTGGCTTCAAATTTGCCCTGAGGCTATTTCAATAGCAGCCAAATCACTGTGACTCTTTTTGAAAATCGATGCTAATATAACGAACTGATACATCCGACGTTAAAATTTCTAATTAAAATGTAATCGTCAGCTGAGATTTATACGTTTCTATAAGACCCTTGCTGGCTTCAAATTTGCCCTGGGGCTATTTGAATGGCAGCCAAATTACCGTCAATCTTTCTGCAGTAGGAAAGTGATCATATTAGATAGAGTTATACATTATATTAGATTCTAATTAAACTCAATTCCTGAATCAGCAGTTGAACTAATATTAACGGACTAGTAAAACAGTTAATATTGCGCCGGATATGTTTACTTATGGACTGCAATAACTGTTTCGAAGAGGGGAGGGGGGCATTGTATATTTCGAAGACTGTGAGATTCATGTAAATTCATCAAACAGACCAATGCTGAGAGTAACAGACAAAGGTCCATAAGGTACTTTATCGTTGTGTATATTGATTCCTTCCAAAGGTGTTCTCACCTCGGATCTCTACAGGGACCGAAGGAAAGCACATTGAAAGGAATTTCATGGAGGCAAATCTGATGGAATTATGCAGTAAGCAAGGCGAGGATTTGCCTGCTTCGTAGACAATAAAAGGAAAAGCATTGTTGGCTCTAGATCAATACCACCGATGCATATACACCGCGGTCTATACAGAGGTTCTTCGATGTTATATTCCAGATATATCGTTAATTACATTTAACTTTAATTGGTGAATTTCATTACCTTTCAAGACTGCGTCTTCGTTGCACATGGTTCCGCACGTGACATTGATCCTGGAATCCCTTGACAGTTGTACCTCTGCTGGCATTGTTCGGCGACTTGTCGTGTTTGCGGAATCGTAAAATTCGCCGGGTGGATCTCTTGTTGGCTTGCTTGCTGGACAGATCAACGCTGACCATCGGCCGGCGACCTGCGATGGTCACGCCCAATAAATCTCCGATGTTCTGAATATCTTTCGATTCTGATGGACGTGGCGTCGCGTACGCTTCGACAACAGGATCTACATAATATGCAAATGAGCAAAGTGCGTCTCTTCCCTTTTCTTTACAAAAGACTATTGTTATTCTTTTTCTTTCTTTTTTGAAGATATTGACTGTTGTTCTTTATTTATAAGAAGGATCGCCTTTGAATATATAAGCAGCGAATTCTCGCGTTCGAGAAGAGAATTTTGAGGACGTGTAAACCAGTGCAAGGTGGTTGTTTGTTTTATCATTCTTATAAATCTTGAAGATAATTTGATTTAGATTGCATAAGTTAACAAGGAGTTGCTACTCGTGATGTCGAGTCGAATTGATGAAACTTGTGGAGTTGACTTTGGAGCCCATTCCTTTCTGAGTCGAACTGAGTCGTAGTTGACTTTTTAGTCGATAATTGAATTGCGAGTCGAGTTGACTTGTAGTTGGCTTTGAAATTATGTTGACTTGAAGTTGACTGTTGAGTTAAAATGACGTGGAGTCGGTCCTTCTTTGTCAAGTTGACTTTTGTCCAATTAGACTCGGATTTGATCCAGTTCTGACATTTGTGACAAAATGACTCGACTCCAACTCAAGATTTTTTCGAATCGTTTCAAACTCGACTAAGCACTGAAAGGTCAGCTTATCGACTCGACTCGACCAAACTCGGGCGCTGAATATAATATCATCACCTCCGGATCAGCTCAGTTATTACCGTCGACGCTACTCTATACTTGGGTTTCCACTGAATCCAATCGATTACTTGTCGACATCACTATAGTTACTATATAAATTCTACATTACTACAAATTATAATTAACTTATATCCAATTTTTTGAGGTACAACTTTTGATAAGTTCTTATGTTCATCTAAAAAATCAGATCATGAATGCTGCTCGGGACGGGATGAAAAAAAGGAATAACTTAAATTTGCGACATTTTTTTCCGCCCAGAGTTAGGAAAGCCTGCTGTATACTTGGCTATGGTATATACTGACACATAAAAAGCTAAATTGAATCAAGCTCGGTGGGGAAAAGTTGAGCCGCAGACCAGAGAGTTAGACACTGAGAGAGAAGGGCAGCGAATGCGATTATTGTTTGGTCGGCGGGCGCCCGAGCGAGGTAATAATTGTGCCAATGGTGTGCCAAAAAGGTAATTGAATTTCGGGTGTATACTCTTGTTTGAGACGCGCTGCTGTAACGAAGCCTCTATTTGAGCATGGAGAATTGATAGTCCTGGAACGAGCATGGCCGGAAGTGTTCGCGATCTCATCAGCGGCGGCGGAGGACGCGCTGCTAGACTCGAGTCGTTCACATTGCTGTAAACATAGCAGATATCAACAATCCAATTAAGAACTTGATTCATTACAGTCTAGCAGTCTGTCGCACTTACGCTAGAAACTATTATATTGCTGTAATAACAAGTTTTCAACTATTAATTACGTTTCAGTTTTACTCTATAGTTGTTATAGATGAATTATATACTGTTGTGTCATGGGAAATTGGATTACAGTCATTTGATAAAAGTTAAACCTTTAATTCATACAATTCGATTTGTCAATACATGTAGTTAACTTAACTCGGTATGATGATTAACTAATTAGCATAGGACATAATGACCTTTCTGTATTCGCTTTGGCTACGTGCGTTGCTAAAGCACAGCTGACCCTTTTCCCAAGTGGCCGTGTTATCGTCAAGAATCTAGTTAAGGAACCACTAATTATTCCTAGGAAATATCTTCGTTTTCTCTATACGCCGTAATTGTTAAATAAATAGAAATACGTCGGTTAAAATTAACGTAAAGTGTTAATGGTATTTTAACAGCCAGGAATAGGCAGATTAGACAATTTTTACTTACACAAACAAAGTACAAGGTTACACAATACAAGCAGGTTAACGAAAGAATAGAGAAATGGGAGTAATCACTTTCTATCCCTCTGCCTCTATAGATCTATCTATATATCTATCTATCCATCCATCCATCCATCTATCTATCTATCTATCTATCTATCTATATCTATCTATCTATCTATCTATCTATCTATCTATCTATCTATCTATCTATCTATCTATCTATCTATCTATCTATCTATCTATCTATCTATCTGTCTGTCTGTCTGTCTGTCTATCTATCTATCTATCTATCTATCTGTCATCTATCTATCTACCTGTTTATATGCATATCTTAATGCTCTAACTATAGTAGATAACACATATTTAAGTTTGGTAACACCATAATGTCACGTCTCCAAGGCAGCTAAAACCTGCATTCCACCTGGCAAACCATTAATACTGAAACATGATCCGCACTGGCTTATTGCTAATTAGTTAGATTAAACCTTGAAAAGATAGGTTTCCCTCCCACTCATATTTTAAACTCTATTAACCCATTTAACAACGTCATTATAACCTCAACTTTAATTAAGAGTTGCAACCGTGCGGAAAAAAGGGCTTACCGGGTAAAAGGGCAAATCTCCTGAAATGCTAATTAATAACTTGATAACTTAGCATTTATATTTCAACATTTTGAAACACTGATTGGTAGCTAAGCAACCAAATCAATTATCTTTCAGTAAAAATTTGGTCTATATCAATAAAAGCATCTGAAGTTTCCACTATCTTATTGTGTGATTGCGATGCAACACTTGTGCACGCAAATTCTCTCTGTCAAAGTGTTCATTAGTCAAAAGCTGGTTCGTACAAATCAGTGTCTCCTTATAGCTGCGAGCGACACCAATTAAAAATAAGCAACCCTTTTTTTAATCAGAACAAAAGAGATCCTTCAGAATGAATCATCGAGTAGATCGCGGTATCACCAAGCGTGTCAAATACTAAAAAAAACGCAAGTAAAAAATCAAGTAATCGATTAGTCCTCGAGTATTTTTTGCCACTCAAACTGTGTACAAGGACCCGTTGAATAAATATGAAACGAGAAGCTCATTTTTTTCCCGCGTCTTTCTTTAGCCTTTCATTTTTTCATGTAATCCGACGTTATTTTTTTATATTATTTTTGTATTTATCTTAAAATGTTGTCGTCGTCGGGAGTCTAAACGAAATTTGACCGTCGAAGACAACGCCAATGTCTAACAAGACAGATGAAGAACCAAAGCAGACTGCGGCAAGCATAAAAAAAGATGGATACACAGATAGATAGATAGATAGATAGATAGATAGATAGATAGATAGATAGATAGATAGATAGATAGATAGACAGACACAGACAGATAGATAGATAGATAGATAGATAGATAGACAGATTGATAGATTGATAGATAGATAGATAGATAGATAGATAGATAGATAGATATTTAGATAGATAGATAGATAGATAGATAGATAGATATACAGATAGATATACAGATAGACAGATAGACAGACAGATAGACAGACACAGACAGATAGATAAACAGATAGATAGATAGATAAATACATATACATAGACGATACACAGATCGAGAGGTGGATAGATAGATAGGTAGGTACAGACAATTATAAGATAATTAAGTAAATAGATAATTGACTGCAATAAACAGATAATAGACAGATGGAAAAACGACTCTCCGCCCTATATTTCGGGCAGTACACAGGTCCGCATCTATGGATTCAACAACTCATTATGGCTTAGAGCCACAATCTGGAGTCATACAACCTAACGGAATATTACAAAATTAGACAAACTGCCTAGTTTCTCTCAGGTGATGTACAATGGACCCCAACCCAATAGAAGGTTCACTTTTACCCTGCGGGCAAATTCAAAGCCAGACTTCCCCTATCCCGTTGTCTTGTCTAATAACTCCTGGAGGAATTGGAAGAAGAAAAGTAGATCCCGGGAAGCTTTTTTAAAAGGATCAAGTGAGGAATTCGACGCCAGACATTGATCGTAATTGCTATAACCTTGGCACAGACCTAGGCCTTGACCTATGGACACTAGTATCCCGAAAGCCTTTCTAGGGGACAAGAGACGCGTGCAAGTGCAGGCGCGGGGAGAAGGGGGAATGGACGTCGTGACGTGCTTCGACCATAAAAGCGATGTAACAATTGAGTCGATTCGAGTAATGCCAGAGGTTGACTAAAAAAAACTGGGCCAAATTGCATTTCAAATTTCCCGCCAGATTTTATTTGAATCTCCTGCAGGGTTACGTGATTTACCCACCAGAAGTCATTTGAATTTAGCGCCGTCTTAAAACTGAGTTCGACGCTAAAGTAATCGGTTTATTACTATATCCAGTGGTGCTTGATATTTTCACGTCAGTTTGAATCTTCCCGCCAGATTTTATATTTGAATTTTCCCGCTTTTTTTTAAAATTGAATCTTCCCGCCAAATTTCGTTTAATTCTGCGCCATGAGCGTTAAAAAAGTTAATAAGTTTAACAAATTAAGTTGATTAGACGTCCATGCATTAGAGTAAACATATAAATATACGGATCTGTGATTACGTTATAATTGCAAGACGGTAGTTGCGTTTGTTTTCATGATACAATCTCAACACAAGAGATCGTACACACAGCAGAAAGTCGAATCGAGTTGGAGTGTCACTTGGACCAATAAATGCAATAACCGTGTCTCGAGTTACCGCTGTAATTAGATTACAACTTGAATGATCACGCCACTTCTGACAATCTGTCGAGCGAGCCGTGGGCGGTATTCTATACAGCACTTATACGATCTATATCGTATTACTTTGTTTTAATCCTAATATTAGATTATCACAATTTAATAATGACTCATACTTATAATAACTAAATGCCCTCGGATGTTTTTAGTATTATCAACACGAATAATCACTTGATTCAACAGCAACTTTCTAGCGATCTTAACTGAATGGTGCATATACCAAATTAAGCAACAACATGTAATAGATATAATCACCGTTGTATTTCGCTGTTATGTTACGTGCTAGAGATACAATTTCAAGATATAGAGCGATCGAGATAGAAAACGAAAGTGAATTTCGTATGTGTGTGTGTGGGCGACGATTACACGTTAAGGCTGGCGCACGAATGCACTAAACGAGAAGCCAGCGATTTCGTGACGACTATTGCCTTGATCTTTTTTTTTTCTTAACGGCCCTCCAGTGAATCTCGCTGTGATTTCGCCGTCTATTGTGCCCTTCGAGAGTCAAGTGCCACGTGATTACGGAGCGCTTAAATAATCAACTTCTACTGTGTGCATATGTGTACTGTACTCGTACTTATATGAAGCTTTCAAAGACCCGGCTTGTCGATATAGAAATAGATGTACATCTAGAAGAAAGTAGCAAAATAGAATCAGCGAAAATGAGTTGAATAAATAACATGATTTGGCAATAAGTGTAGAATAATGAAAGTGTGAAAAGAATAGGATTACATAAACCGATGGGATAAGAGCAAATAGAAGGAATGGAAAGAATAGAAAGAATAGAAAGAGCACAAGGAATAGAAAGAACGGAAGAAGTAGAAGGATTGGAAGGAAGAGACGAATAAAAGGAAGAGAAGGAATACAAGGAATGCAAGTACCGAAAGCACGGATGGAATAAACGGAATAGAAGGAATAGATGGAAACAAGGAAACAAAATAATGCAAGTAGGCTATTTGAATAGATATTTAGGTAGTTATAAGTTGGTAGGTAGGTAGATAGACAGGTAGATAGACCTTAAGTCTAAAACGTAAGTTACGAAGGAGATTTTCTGAATGGAAGGTAGAGAAGGAACGGGAGAAATCGAGAAAACAATAGGATAAAAGGAATGGAATAAACAGAAGGAACAGAGAAGGAATAGGTGGAATAAGGGACAGAAAATATAGGAGGAATTACTGAATGGGAGGAATAGAAGGAACAGATTAGAAGGAATGGAAGGAACTGAAGGATTGGAGGAACAGAGTAAACACAACGAATACAAAGATAAAAAGGAACAGAGAAATAACAGAACGAATAGTTGGAATGAGAAGCAGAAAAAACTGAAATCTACCAAATAGAAAGAATAGAAGGAATAGAAAGAAAAGAAATAGACTGAACTATAATTCCTCAATGAGAAGAGTAGGAGGAACATAACGAACAGAAGGAATAGAAGCATAGGAAGGAATGGAAGAAACGAAACGAACTAATAGAAATAGGACAAAAACAGACGGAACAGCAGAAGGAATAGAACGAATACTAGGATTTCACCGAATACTGGAAGGAACGAACAGACTGAAACATAAAGAAAAGGCGATTCAAATCGGTCGAAGAAGGAACGGAAGAAGATGTGAAAATGCATAAGAATCCTCGTGGTGCATATCCTTATCCCGCTGTTCTCTAGCTTCACAGCAATCCTGTAACAGGCAGACAAGTCATGTGGATTGGCTAACCCCTGCGGCGCAGCGGAAGCAGCGGAGGAAATTCCCGCCGAGACTTTGGGGCTAATTGGATTGAGTGTCTCTTTCTCGGTGAGTCTCATAACTCGGCTATTCTCCCTACACTAACATCTATGACGTCTTATTTTCCACTTTGTCCTTTGTCTAAGCTATATCAGCCATCAAGATATCCTGTCGCATACTCGCTCCAGGGGAAAGTGCGTCGTATCCGGGGTTAAACGATATCACACAGTATTGTTATATCGATATCTTGATATCACATGTCAAGAAATGAACCTCATCTCGAAGTATGACTCACCCAGGGCGAAATGATATCCTTATCTTGTTATATCGATACCTTGATATCATATATCAAGAAATGAACTTTATATCGAATACTTCTTCATCCAAGGTTATTCAGTCTCGTCCGGTGCTGAAAGATATCCTAATATTGGTGTATCGATATCCTGATATGATATATCGAGAACACAAGATTCTTATATCAAACTGGCTTGTTCAAGGTCATCCAGTCTCGTCCAGGGTTAGACGATATCCTAATATTTAATAATAATAATAACATATTATTATTAGTTACAATAATTAAAATAAGAATTAATAAGGATACTATTTAACATATCTATCAATCAATATATCGATATTTTGAATATATCAAGAGGATTGAATTACTATGGTTCATCCTTGTCGTATCTATTCAGTCTTGTCCAGGTCTAAACGATATTCTCACTTTGTTGAATCGATAGTTTAGCTTGATGTATCGAGAACAAGGTTCCGATATCAAATTGAGGGTTACACGATATCGATATTTCGTGAGGCCCTTATACATATGTATATTACATTACTGGTAATTAAGAAACTACTATAAATAACTTCACTTGTTAGTGCTGTCTGGATCATGGATGAAATGTTTGATATATCAGTATTTTGATATTTAAAATCCTCACTTGATATATCGATTTTGTTCATATCAAGTGCAATTCTTTCAAATTAAAAGCAATAAAAACTAGTTCATACCATATATCAAATCCTGTTCTTGCTTTGTCATACCAAATGTCAAATATCAAATCGATATTAATGAGTAATTGTTACATTTACATTCGATATGTGATACGATATCCTGGTCTATTATATCCATATATCAATATTCAATGTATATCTATCGCCTATACGTTAGCAAATGTCATTCAATCAATGATTGTCTGAAGCGTTCAGCATCAGTCAACACTGTGTTCATCACTTACTTCTGCAGAAGAAGAAAGGTAGATGGTAGGTAGATGGGGAAACTCGGAAGTGGTAAAAAGGGTTGGGAAAAGTCAATATTATGTTGTCGTCGCGTAGCAGGTGTCAACTTGCGATAAGGCCCCCCTCAGCCGCGATATATAACCTCTAATCAAAGTCGCCAACACGCGTGTCGGTTATTAAGAGGATATATAAAGTATCGAGTTCAAACTTGCTTGATTGGTAAATCGATACACCAAAAGTAATGCCCTAAATTGATAACGAGTGCTTTATGGTCCCTTAGTTCTGTATTATGTTGTGTTGTAGAATAATTAATGGTATATTATACGATATGTAAGATATATAAGACATACGTGTCATACTTGTCCATCCGTCTATCTATCTTTGTATCTATCTATCTATCTATCTATCTGTCTGTCTGTCTGTCTGTCTGTCTATCTATCTATCTATCTATCTATCTATCTGTCTGTCTGTCTATCTATCCATATATCTATCTATTTATCTATCCATCTATCTATCTTTACCTATCGATCTCTTTATCTCCATCTCTCTATCTCTATATATATATGTATGTTATATATCCAACTATATCTCTATTTGTCTATCTATCTGCCTATCTTATGTATCTATATATCCATCCATCTATCCATCTATCTATCCATCAATCTTCCCATCTATCTATCTATTTACCTGCGGTGTCTAACTGTCTATCTCTGTCTATCTGTCTGTTAAATAGATCTTTAATTTCAAATTTGAAATCCACAAAAACAAAACGAATATATGTTTCTCCCGCGACATAGCAAATGTGATGGATTAGGTATTTCCATACAGATTTACACGGCCACTCCGACAGACCAAACAAAACAAAACAAACAAGAATCCAAGAAATGAGAAACCCTTCCGAGTTCTCTCTATAGCCAGCATGGAAGAGAACGAGCGGTATTACATACTTTTCGGTATAGCTCATCTTTTGTCTTCTCACCACCAAAGTAGACAAAATGAGGGCTCGTATATTCAAGGTAGAGCATGTGGTTACCATGGCAACTGTTTATTAAAACAACATTGTAACAAGATCTATGGGTATTTATCAATTTCTCATTACGGGATCACATAGAGATTCCATGCATCCAACTAAACAAGATGCGTATACAATTTAGTAAACAAAATATCTGTTAAAGTTAAACTTAATGTTTACTTAATAAAGTTTTACGTTAACGAATTATTTTGGGGAAAAATACCTTGTAGTAGCTTTTTCTTTCTTGTTCTTCGAGGATTTCTTCCGGCGGAATGCTCTCTTCACCCGGAGTAGAAGAAACGCGGCACGTTCGATACTCAGCGGTCTGCGACTCACTTCGACACTGCTCATCGTGTCCCGAAATTAGTTTTATTAAATATCTATTTATTTATCTTGTATTCGTTGAAAAACACGATGATAGCCGTATCATCGCAGAAGCAAGTCTGCTGTACTTGTGGGACCTGAGCGATTGATCCTAGGTCAATTTATGACCAGCGCTCGGTTGCCTCGCCGCCAGGGGTTAAAGCAAGCGCGTTAGTAGTATTGCAATGCGGCGCCTGCGCCCTGTACAGCCTAGGGCAATGAAAAAAGGATTCTTGCTGGGGAAACGTTGATTGCTTATTGCTCTTACAGTTTCAAAGATATAGGATTGAAAAAAATACCCAAAGTAGGCCTAATAGTACTTAATGCAACTATCAAGTGTCGTCGAAAACGGCTTGTTAGTTTTGCCAAAATAAAATCCTGAAATTTAGACAATTAAACAATTATCCATGTACTCTGTTAAGCAGGATACTTTGAATAACGTTAACTCGAATTGAATCATCTATCTCTTAAGGTTTAGATGTTGATATAATGTCTCACGTCTGATCTTAATCACTACTGGTATTAATAATACTATAAGCGTTTAGCGTATCAACTAGTTTAAGTGGCATACAATCAAGGTGAATTTCAGCTAAGTGCCATAGTGATAACAGCTTAAGTTAATGCATATCTAATTATTCTTATGGTATTGCAACATTCAATCTTGTAATAGTTAACCTTGGCTCATGATTGTAACGCAATGGTGTTTGGAATTCAGTTAGATGTATTTAAAAGCCAATCGAATGTGACTGTACAATGATTTATCTTAAAAGACCCATACCAAACCCTATGGCTTGTAATGAAACTTTCTTGTCCACCGGCTGTGTGACTGGGATTCTTCAGGATTAATCCTCTTTTTCGCTCCTTTCTTTTCCTTTTGCGTTGGCAGGCAAAAACACCCGCTGCTCCACTTTGAACGCGGGGAAAAGAACCGGAGATATTAATTAACCTTCAAGTCGGAGCGGTTATAGTGACGCAGTGCCAGACTGAGAGGCTGGCCTTACCCCAGTGACGTCAATTGCCTTGAACTATTATTTAAAAAAAAATACATACGTCTGCTTTGTCATTCTTCTGTCTTTTGATATCTACAATTATGTTATGTTTTTTATTTAATTTAATAAACTATTATTAACTTATATATATATATTTATGTATGTGTATTGATATATTGATACGTAATTATATACATGATGAATATTTAGTTGAAACTATATTATTAACCGAGATAATACTTGCGGTTGCAGAAGTTTGACATCTAAATGAATTGAAGCACTTGTAAAGCATCGTTTTAGATCACTTTAGAACTTAGACTACAGTCGGATTGAAAATCGGCTTGAAAGTTGACTTGAAAATTAAGTTGTAAGTCGACTTGGAAGTTGACTTGGAAGTTGACTTGAAAGTTGGTTTGGAAGTTGACTTGGAAGTTGACTTGAAAGTTGACTTGAAAGTTGACTTGGAAGTTGACTTGAAAATTAAGTTGTAAGTTGACTTGGAAGCTGACTTGTAAGTTGACTTGAAGTTGACTTGGAAGGGGACTTGGAAGTTGACTTGGAAGGGGACTTGGAAGTTGACTTGGAAGCTAGCTTAAAACTGATATTAGACTTGAAAAGTTGACCTGGAGGCCGACTTGTTGACTTAAAAGACGATTTGAAAGTTAACTCTACAGTCGAAATTATTAACACTTAACATATACAATTACATCTGATTCTACCTGAACTTCCTATTACTATAACTTTCAATCAACCTATCAAATATACAAGTCTGAAGTATTGCCAATGTCATTAAGATAACAACCTTACTCAAATTTAGTTTAAATATTCTCCTGTGAAATGCGTTTATACCATAGTGTCGTTCTGTGACAAGAATGACGTTTATACGAGTGCACAGGCGAGGGCTTCGTGAATGGTAACCAAGTTTCAACTGGCCAAGTTAAATCCCGTGGAGACATATAGTGTGTGGCAGGGTGCTTGTTCAAAAGTTAATGCGCCAAAGTTGGGGCATAACATGGCGGCTGCCTGTTAGGCCTTTATGCTGCCAACCGTCAACGACGGTCCAACTTGCGCGTCGTCGGCAACTTGAAAATACTCCCCAATGAACGGACCTGACGACCTTGTTCATCGTCCGCTTAACTGCTGGTTTTTTATTCCAAACATTAAAAGTAGACGACAAACGAGTAGAACGTGAATAGCAGAATAAAACGATTATAATTATAAAGGACTTGTATGCGTAATTAAGAAGGTTGATCTTTATAATATTAGCCTAATTATCTATAGGTATATATCCATCTGTTCATCCATCTATCTATCTACCTATTTGTCTGACTGTCTATCTGTCTGTCTGTCTGTTTGTCTATCTATCTATCTATCTATATCTTTCTGTCTTCCATCTATCTATCTTTATGCCTAACTATCTATCTGTATGTCTGTCTATCTATCTACTATACGGAATACTAGGATAACAGCCGAATGGCTTTGATTTAGCCTGTGGTAGGATGCCAAGCCAGAGACTAAGACTCTATTGTCATTTTCACATACCTCATTAACCTTTCGTTTCTTTTCTTATCTTTATTTAAAAGGAGCCTTTAAACAGGATAATCCCCCCTTTTAAACTAGCGTGTCAGTATTACGTGCGTATGGAAGCTTATGGACTGGTTTTGTACATTAAATGTAGATCGATTAAAAGCTGCCCTTAGGAGAAGCATAATCCTTGAGCACGAGTCACACTTTGGGAATATGCGATGCAAATCAAATTAAGTGGTGTGTTTAACTTTTACATCTATCTATCTATCTATCTATCCATCTATTTATCTATCTATCTAACTAGCTGTCAATCTATCTATCTATCTATCTATTTGTCTGTCTGTCTATCTGCCTATCTATCTACCTATATCTTATCTGTCTGTTTATATATCTGTCATCTATTCTATCTATCGATTTATCTGTTTATATATCCAACTACCTAATTATTCATCCATCAACTTATCTATCTACCTATACCCACCTACCTACCTACCTAGCTACCTATCTGCCGGAGCAAGTCTTGATAACATTAGCTATATACTTACCTATCTATCTATTGATCTGTCTATCCAAATCTATACATAGGCCATGCGTGGTAAGCTTAACCCACGAGTCATTAGTAGATTCAATACTGTTTCGTGATGCATTTGCATATCTTTGCTTACAGCTTTCACAAACCGTTACGAAGCTTTTTTTAGTACATCAGGAGCTATTTAATACACCGAATAGTACACTAAAGAAGAACGTTCCAACGAAAATGAATGGATATAAGATAACTGAACTCTAATATTTGTTTTCCTATTTATAGACCTGAGTATTCAGTTGATACAAGCAGTGGAACAAACATCGAGTACGGCGTCCGCTTTGCTCCAGGCAATCAGTGAAAGCAATAACGAAAAGGAAACCCGCCCAATGCTTGGGCAGTATATAGACCGTAGATACTTTGATGGCACTACCTTTTTCTTTAAATCAATAAAACACGCTCGTATCTGATTCCTGATGTTTTTTCATCATATAGTGTAACTGTTATAATCACTGATTATCTATCAGTCGAGTGAGCAGCCCATAAGGCCCAGCGCCGGAAGACAGGAAACAAAAATATCGAGTATCACCGAGCAAGATGCTTATGCATTATGACGTGATGGTGCTGGGTGTTACACGTGAAATTGAATAACTGTTTTGAAAATATTGGTTTTTAACGTCGTTTAACAAGTCATGAAACCCGGCTCCCATTATGACTATGCATTATGACGTGATAGTGTTGGTGTTCCTCGTGTAATTTGCAGACTAGCAGACGAACTTTATGAAGGGCATGGCCACAGATATAGAATCTTGATTGATATAGAAATTGAATAACTGTTTTGAAAATTATTGGTTTTGAACGTCCTTTATAGTCGTGAAACCCGGCTCCCCTCGGAGGGGGAGCCTAACTTGGCCTGCAAAACCGAAAAAACTGCCAAATATGGGCTGAGGCAGCCATCTTGGTAGTGGAAAGTTGCTACTGCAGAGCCCTCTTACTCGCTCACCTTTTTTTTTGGAGGAGGGAATCAATTTAGTTATACTTGATCTGTGGGCATGGCTAAACCACTAGCGAAACCCGCGGCGAACAACTACTTTAAGACTAACAAGTTACTATTCCCGGCGTTTTCGCTAGAAACCAGCCTTCTTATAAATATTAGTATTTTAATAAATCACGGTGTGCCACCGCCAGATGTATCAATCATTATAATAATCACTTTTGCCTTTGATTTACAGCAACAGAAAATATCTTTTAACAACTGATCATAGCTCAGACGGCAACGTGCCGGACTGGAAGTTCAAAGGTTGGGAGTTCAAACCCCGGCAATATTAGAGTTTTGTCAACTGTCCGTTGCGGTAAACGGCTGAATTTTTCCGTCGCAAAACCATTTGTCAACTGAAGGAGGAAAAGGAGGAAAAGGAGAAAAAGGAAAAGTAAAATCCCCTGAAACTCGAGTGAAGAATAAATAGGCCGTGATACGGAGTATCTACGGTCTATAAAAACGCGTAAAAAGAAGTTCTGGTCAGCATCCTTGAGGATACAAGAGTATGAAGAAGCGATGTGAATTCTTGGTACAAAAGAGAAACTGTCATCTTGCGAAAGGAAGGTTGAACGAGGAAAGCTGGTAGAAATGCAGATTTGAAAAAGGGAACTAGAGAAAAAGGGTGAGAAGTTACGAAACAGTACGAAACAGGAAGACAAGTAAGGGAGAAAAATGAAAAATGTTGAAAGACGGGTAAAAATGTTGCTAGCAGAGCGTGGTTTCGATCCACGGACCTCTGGGTTATGGGCCCAGCACGCTTCCACTGCGCCACTCTGCTGATGCATATAGCACCATAACTATACATAATGAACGACTGAAATGTATATCTTGATTAAATTACTTGATATTATAATGTAAAAGTATTAGTTATGACCGGAATTAAAGTACATCTTCAAATAAGTATAAAGATAACAATAAATTAATTAACATTATCATTTCACAATGTTTTGACTCGTTCACTTCCCCTGTATAGTCTCGCAATGTGTAAGTCAGTAAAACAGGGTTATTAATGGGATGTTCTCAAAAAGATGAACTATAAATACTACCACGTTTTAATCTCTTCAATATCAGAACATACCCGTACAAACTTAGCTGTAGCTTAAAGTTTACATGGAATAAATGACTTTCAGGCTGGAAGTTTACTCCAGCTTAGATGAGTGATGTAACGGACCGAGACTACACTCCGCGCACGGTTTTTTCAACCTGCGAGTTGGACAACAAAGTGAGGTCTTTTCTTTCGCGCCTAGCAGGCCAACGGCTTGAGCTAGAAATTTCAAATCAAAAATAATAGAAAGAGGAAAGACTGAGCTTTTTAAAACTCTTTAGGTAAAGGAATTTACAATAATCCTTGTATAAGAAAACTGCCTTCGAAATCAAAGAAAAACGGCAATTTTTTTAAGTTTTCCTTAACTAACTCCGTTATTATTCGTCTTTATAAAAGTTTCTTTTTTTCAAAATGTAGACCTTGATGACTTTGACCCTTGATGGTTTTTAACTCAAATACGTAAATATGCGTTGCCATAGGTCAAAAAATGCCTTTTAGTCTATTTTTCGAATATTCGGGTCTCAGTCCTTATTCGAGCACAGTTTCGTTAAAAAACGCTAAAAACTGGCAGCTTTTTAGTGCGCTGAAACTTATTTTTATTCATAGCTCAGCTATTTTCTAAGATATTTTAAATCTTAAATCAACACTGCATTCCTCTCATCAAGGGCTACATTTAGAAAAAAAGAAACGTTTATAAAGACGAATAATAACGGATTTAATTAGGGAAAACTTCAAAACTTGCCGTTTTTTCTTTGATTTCGAAGACAGTTTTCTTATACAAGGTTTATTGTAAATTTCTTCAACTATAGATTTAATAAAAGCTCAGTTTTTCTTCTGTCTACTATTTTTGATTTGAAATCTCTAGTTCAAGCCGTTGGCCTGCTAGGCGTGAAAGAAGAGATCTCACTTTGTTGTCCAACTCGCAGGTTGAAAAAAGCGTCCGCGGAATGTAGTCGCGGTCCGTATAGGCTGAAGCCAGTATAACTTTTATCAAATTTAACAGAATGAATTACATATACAAACATGCATAGCATTTGTTAATAATATATGGTTATTGAATAATTTTTCATTCTTCACTTCTAAACTGCAGCCGATAAAGCAGCAGGAAATTACTACCTAACGTTGACTGTTCTTTGTGATACACGTTTAAATTTGGCGCCAATTTCGTTCGCAGTTTAAAATGAAGCTACGGTTCGGTGTCGTCTGCTTCATGGAACGTTCCACTGATGGAGGTGGAGGCATCAGACGCATTTACGAAGAAAATGGCGTATACGCGGAAGAGAACGTATTCTACGGCATCTGATATAGCCGAACAGCATTTCCTTGACATTAACGAAAGACCTGTGGACGACATATCGCTTGAATTCTTCTATAAACCACACACAATCACGTTATTATCACTGTGTACGACTGCGCTCCTGTACTCTGCATTCACAAGGTACACAACTTATTGTTACCCGCATTTAACTTCTTGATTTATTTAGTTTTGGTTGAGTTATTGTAATTTTTACGAAATAGAGATGACGCTGATTTGAGTGAGAATATCTGGGCCGGTATCAAGTGTGTCGTCTTTATATTCCTGGTCATATCCACGCTCGCCTTCCCCAACGGACCCTTCACGCGACCCCATCCTGTGATATGGCGAATGGTTTTTGGTCTGTCCGTCTTGTACCTCATTGCTCTACAGGTAAGATAATGGTAAACTGCTTCTCGTTAGCAATATTAACGGTTTCGCTCATTAAAATCTAGTTTGCGCTCTTTCAAAATTACGACACGGTGCGCGGCATTCTCGTCTGGATCGATCCGTCTTTGAAAGAGTTTCACATCGACATGGACAAGGTAATAAATTAGTTAACGAGCGTAGTAATAACGTTCATCATATTTTAACAATATGATTAAGCAGACGCTTCAGTAAATGGATTAAAACAACATTTGGCATGTGCAGGAATATGGAGTGAACTGTTCGGATATCACGGTCGAACGGATCTGGTCTCACGTGGACGTCTTCGCCTTTTCACATTTCTTCGGCTGGATGATGAAGGCTCTACTGGTTAGGCATTACGGAATCCTGTGGACCATTAGTGTCATGTGGGAGATAACTGAAGTAAAACCGTCCATCTCCAATTTTAATAATGCAATGTTAATTAAGTATTGGTGAATGAATGAATGAATTAAGTAATATTAATATGGATTCAACTAGGCTACTGTAACCTGTTACTATGAATAAGTTACTAAACACCTGTTGATTAAGAAGTATATTTAATTTAGATAGCTTTTGCTCACCTGCTTCCGAACTTTGTCGAGTGCTGGTGGGATGCCATCGTCCTCGACATCCTCCTCTGCAATGGCCTGGGCATCTGGGTGGGGATGAAGATATGCCAGTACTTGGAGATGCGTGAATACAAGTGGGAGTCCTTCAAAGACATCCAGACGACGACGGGGAAGATCAAACGAGCCGTGCTGCAGTTCACCCCCGAGAGCTGGACCTACGTTCGGTGGCTCGACCCGCATTCGTCCTACATGCGCTTCTTCGCAGTCTGCCAGCTGGTCGTGTTCTGGCAAGTCTCTGAGCTGAATACGTTCTTCCTGAAACACATCTTTGAGTTACCACCGGCCCATACCATGAACCTTTGGCGTATCTTGATCATCGGTCTGATCGTGGCGCCTTCGATGAGGTAAACACATTCAACTATTCGTATATCATTAATATATTATGTTTTCATCGCATTATATTGTTCCTAGACAATACTACACGTATGTAACGGATACCCGGTGCAAACGTGTCGGGACGCAGTGCTGGGTGTACGGAGCCATCATGTGCACCGAGGCCATCATTTGCCTGAAATTTGGCAAAGCCATTTTTGAACGTACTCAGGCAGTTACTATACTACTCTGGCTGGCCATTCAGCTTCTTCTTGCCATATTCTGTGTTTACGGCTGCGTCTTGTACCACAGGCACAACAGTCGCAAGGTAATTAAATCTAACAGTTTTGTTGTATTTTGTAGTCATTTTTGAAATTGTTGAATTGTTTACAGAAGGGATATACGCAGAATGGGCCAGCCAATCAAAACGGGTCAGCCGCTGTAGCTGTTTCCAAAAATCCGGCGTCAAATCAAAACGACATGAAACAACGACGGCAGAAAAAAGCCAGGCGAAAGATCGATTGAAGCTCAGAAGGGACGGCGTGCCTTCGACTTTCATCGAGCAATTGGAAAACTTTTAGCGTTTCATGTCTAGTCGACTCGCGTGGGCGAAACGTTTCCTCCGCGTCGAGGGATATTCAGTTTAGCAGGGAAGCTTATGGAACAAGATTCTTCCGGTTTTAATTTTTACATAATACAGCAACCTTTACATGCCTCGTTTACAAATCTTGGTTTACAGTAACATGCAGAAACCTGACAGGAAAAATATGGTTAAAATAAAAACTAAAAAGTCTTCGTTGGAGATCAAGTGCGTCGCCGGGGTGCGTTTCGTTAAGGAAAGGTTCCGAAACTCGTACACCGGAACGAAAACGTGAAGCAAGTCTGGTATCATGAAAAAAATATCCCGCAGTACTTGGTGAAGCTGACCTTCTGATTTGATTACGTTCGTCACGAACTGATCCCAGCCAGAGACGAAGATGTGCGTCAGGGCGATGGCCATGATTACAAGAAGACCGCGGGGGGTTGCTGGATTTTCACTGTCGGCGAGATGCAGAACCACCAAGGTACTGGCCAGCTCGGTAATTGTGAAGAAAAGCTGGTGATAGAACTGCGAGTAGAAGTCATCGTTGTAGTAGTTGAAGTACGACCAGTAGGAGTAGTAATGAGCGTAGACGACGCTGCAGAAGAGAATGAACATTGACGGTCGCACCCGTCTATGGGCCATCAGCGTAAAGAGATGCTTGGTCGCTTCATAACAGGCTATTACGAAGATGACGGTAGCGATCCAGATCTTTGCCGACTGCGCTGTCGCGTTAAAGTAAACGTGTTTGTATGCCGCGACACCTGCTTCGTAATTTCCTGCAACAAGTTACGTATCTGTTTCATTAAGTCTGACAGCTTGATTAAATAACACGCTTTGCCACTTTTGATTGAAAGTCGCGTTTACCTTTAAATACAGTATCCCAGCATGAATTTGAACAGCCCCGGCGGTCAACTTGACGGTTATAACGAGCCCAAAGTACTGAGAAGATCTGCATGTGGATGATTGGGATTAAGGCGGGCACCAAAAATCCCAGAAAAATGCAGACATTTCTGACATTTACGTAGGGTTTTGCAAAAGAGAGAGCAGAAGATATTCTCGCGCTCTTCCGTAAGTACAACGGTATCATAATTTTGATTTTTCAACAAAGTTTTTCAGTCGCAGTTTGATTTGTGCTTTGGCTCTGCAAGCCCCACCTGCGGAATCGCCGTTTGTTTTGGGATGCGGTTCGAGTTTGGTTTCCTTCATGCAGCGTTGCCAAATTGTACTCGCGCTATGCGCTTAACATGAACAGATCTTTGTCAGTGTTTTAATATTAATTTTTAAAAGTAATGTATTGTTTAATTGTCTTTCAAATTTGACCTAAGTCAACTGACGAGTCTATAAATTGCTGTGGGATTTACTTATATTTTTTAAAAGTAGAATGAGCTTTATTTAAATATATCACATTAAAATATTGTTTAAAGAGTGAATGAACGATATAGTTATATAATTTTTAAATTTATATCACAGTGCGGTTTGCCATACTTCTTGGTTTAATTACACCCTCAATTAAACTTGCAAATAATAAAAGGTATGACACGCGTACAAGATGCACATTTAAGTGTTGATAATTATATAACAGTTTAAAAAGCATTGATGGTTTACTACACTCTTAATTAAACTGTTGTACATGATAATAATTAATCTTAATATAAATTGATTGTAATTAAGTATTATCATCGAAGAATCAAATTATCCTTTATAATTGAAACTCTGCTTTTGTTGGAGATAAATTAACTGAATAATAACTACTCTCTTTTCCATAACTGTTCCAGTTTCGGTTACTGGTCATTCCGTCTCACCTAGTCGTTTCGTCTCATTACTTGTCTCATTACATTCAATTGTCTCATTACATATTAATTAATAAATTAGTAAATAGAACTGCCAATAGATGTTTCAGTGTTGTTCATATATGGTGAGACGAAACGACCAATTTTCGTTGGTCGATTCGTCTCAAAGACGGAATGACTAGTATTCCCAGTTTCTTATAGTCTATTAAACGGGAATTAACATTTGTAAATCCCCAAAAAGTGTAATTAATATTTTGTATTTTTTAAATGTATTTAATCGAAAATCGTAAAAGAAAGGCAATAGCTTATCAACTCAAACAACCTTTTGTGAGCAATTACGTTACGAGGAATCTTCAGGTCGCACTTCAATAGTAAGATGCTGGCGTTTGCGAACGATTCCGAGTTTCAGGATCTCATCCCTTCCTTCCAGCTCTTTATAAACATCTTTCGATGTTGAGATCGGGTGCCCGTTGATGGACACTATCACATCCCCAGGCTGCAATCCCGCACTGCAAATTTAAATTACCACAAGATTAGATGGAATGATTAACAGATAGACATACAGATGGACAGATGGATAGATCGACAGACAGACAGATAGATACATAGATAGATAGAGAGACAGATTAGAAAGACGGACGGATCAATAGACAGCAAGATGGATAGATCGATAGATTACCACCAGAACAACAACTACTCCTACAGGTTCTACTAGTAGTTTTACTTGTACTACTTCACAGTAATAGTTGCAGCAGCTGCAGCAAAAAATAGAACTACTAAGACAATATTTACTACTACTAACCTGCTACTACTAATACTAGTCTACAGTACTAAAAGAACTACAACTGCTACTAAAACACTACTACTACGACTACGACCGATGCAACCACCAACACCACCTACAATTACTACCACTACAACTAAATACTACAACTACTACAATTAGACGACAACCAACAATAACAGTAATATTTCATTACTTTGTACTACGAATGAATCAGGTTTGCCAAATTTATTATTAAACCTGTGGGCGGGACTCCCTAGGACCACTTTCCACACAAGGACCCCATTGTAGACGTCAGAGGCAAGGTCCGTGCCTCTCATTTGCAACTCGAGGATCAGCTGCGGCGTC
The DNA here is from genome assembly GCA_022114935.1 of Leptestheria dahalacensis. Taxonomy (NCBI): domain Eukaryota; kingdom Metazoa; phylum Arthropoda; class Branchiopoda; order Diplostraca; family Leptestheriidae; genus Leptestheria; species Leptestheria dahalacensis. The sequence continues at coordinate 11,091 of JAIQCU010000232.1, read as the reverse complement.
AGCGTCAACAGCGTTACTCCCATAAAGCGGCGCTGAGGTTGTACGGGACTTCGGGGGCTTCCTGGAGAGCGACTTTCGGTCGCTTTGCGGCCCATCCACGAACCTAGCCAACCTGGAAAACAGATTCACTCGTTACATTCCTGCACTTCATTATTTACTTAAAATTAACATTAGCATACGGAAAGTCATCACGTTCTAATATAATTATGTTTTATACTGATTAATTTAATAACTAGAAATTATCATTTACATCAACTTGAGTTACAAACTAAATTAAGATAACTGAATTTCATTTAATACTATTACAAGGACTTTAACTGGATACAGTTTAATGGCAGATTAACTTGATACTGGTATTTTAATTTAATATTAAACTTTGAACTTATAATTCATAAATATGATATTGTATCACCTGTTCCTTGCTCCTTGCGCTTCTCCTGGGCCAGAAGGAATTCTTTGGCGTAATCGATGGGAATTGCAAAGGAAATACCAGCGGTGACCTTGAGGGAAATGATGATTTAATTCAACTTTGATGTCATGAATTCCATCAGGTCAGTACAGATCGCATTTAGGCGTTAAATCGATTAAGGTGTTTATTAATTAAAGAAACCTTCATAGCGTTGATACCAATCGCCTCGCCGTCCAAGTTCACCAATGGTCCGCCAGAATTTCCAAACTGAAAAGATTTAATTCAGTTATTTTAGCTGTTCACCTAATTCATTATGATATAATTCTCGTTATGCATATATAATTAGTTCGTAATTAATTAATAGCTAACCAGCAGTAAAATCTCACTCATCTCAGTGATAATAATATGAAAGTCAATAGTCATTAACTATTGTAATTAAGAACAGTAGAATAATAGATGGTGGCTTATTTGCACTGAATTCAGAAATAACGAACTGTAATAGCCGCATCGGTCTGAATGTACTCCATATCGCGTCCACGCAGGCCCAATTCGTAACTCCCGCGGTTCACCGACGAGACCACGCCCGACGTGATGGTATTGGCCAGCGAGAGTGGACTTCCCATGGCGACGACGAACTCGCCAGGTTTGACAGTCGACGAGTTGCCCAGTTTCAAAGTTGGCAGATTATTCTATCATATAAAATAAATTTTATATTATAACTTGAATGAATTAACTAAACAAATCAAAATAAAAAGTAAACAAAGATGCAGATAGAATTAAAATAACAACCTATTATTCTTTTTCATTTCCTGTCCAGGACAGGCATTATCCATAAATTAATTCCGAATTAATTTACTATTAATTTATACACGAGTTGAGGTGTTTACGCATGGAATCCGCACTGTGGCCAAATCGCTGACCGTGTCAATGTCTTCGACTTGTCCTTGGAAGATTCTGCCGTCCTGGAGTTTCACCTAAAGGCAAAGATTACTCAAAGTTTAATTAAAAACAAAATTTAGAAATAAGGTCATTATCTTTGATTACAATCTATGTTACTGAAAAGATACCTGAACAATGCTATGGGGTCGACCAATGACAACGTGAGCATTGGTGAGGATCAGTCCGTCCTCCTTTATGACAAAACCCGAACCGTTCGAAAACGTCTGGGATCCTCCAAAATAGTTACGCCTTCAGAAATGTACTTTCTTTGGTCAGCGTCAATCCATACCCAGTCGATCTACACTCCATACAATACCTGCCGACATCTTTAATTTCAATATAAACGACGGCTGGTGCGGTAGTTTCCACGACGTTGGCGATGAAATTGAACTTTTCCCGCTGGTTCAGCAAACCAATTTCCTTGGTGTTTCTCGCCTCAATTTCCTGTTCGTAGAGTTTCGAAACTGTTGATAATAAAATACAAATAAACGAGGTTTATTACAAAACGCGTTAGATAAGTTGTCCCGCCAAATGGCTCACGTGATAAAAGGCAAGGGTTGAACAATGTTATACATACCGTGCTCTATTTCGGGATCAGATTGGCTCGCTTCACTAGGCACCTCTTTGGCCTCCACGGATGGGAACGCACGCCAAGCGTACAGAATACCTATGCCAAGGCATAAGCCCACGGACAAGTAGCTTGATCTACTAGTGTGTTCTTCCTGTCCAGCATTCCATGATGAGCAATCTCGTTGTGCGACATTGACAGTATACAGAGAATACGAGTTTGTCGCATGTATGTTAAAGCATGGTGACGAAAGCCTGTATTTTAAACGGGAATATCGTAGTTGGTGGAAAACCCGTGATAATTTAGAACTGGACATTGTCTCAAGTCGAGGTGTTCCAGGTCTCGAGGGTTTGTTTATATAATCGGAGTTGTCGTCCCCACAAGACGATTACTACAGCAATAGTAATCGATCACGAAGCAGAAAAAGTAACCGATTACTGACAATGCTCGAAGGTAACAAGGAATTTTTATCATTAATGTTTTACATCATATTGCTTTATTGTATATTATTTCTATGTATTACTACATTAGGTATTATTACTATTATTTATCGCATTTTATTTGTATAATATTTTTTTTTTAAAATTATATTAATTGTAATAATTTCTTATGAGTGGTAATATTAGTAAATTTTTTATGGCTCCGTCATTGATACACAGAATAACAATAGCACCTTACGCTGTACCCAGTATCATTTGAAGAACGAGCGACCTGATATTTCATCTTTCCACATCGAGCTTAACCCAGAAACATCGTTTGATTAATGTACCAATGATTTGAGGAGGCGAGTTTTTTCAAAAGGTTGTAAATGTGTTTTCGTCTTGTATTAATTCAAACGTTAAAGAGGGAACGGTACAGCTTTAATTTCTTCAGCAACTTCGTCGTACAAATCCTTGTAATCGTCGTGCTGTCGAACCAGCACCATGAGCGAGGTGCGTTTCAGCCCAAGCGCGTGGCCCAGCTCCTGTCGCGAGGGAGTGTAGATGTACGGAATGCCCTTCTCCTCGCAGACGGCAGGCATGTGACACATGATGTCGACGGGTGTAACGTCTCCAGCAAATATGACGATTCTGAAAAACATTATGTTTAGATTCATATTCCTTAACAAAAAAAATTAGTACAATACCCTTTCTCGCCTTTGCGGATCCTGCGTTGGACGTCTTTCAAACCATTGCGTACATAGTTCTTCTGTTTGGAGGCTAGTAGTTTCGAAGAAATACATTGTTAGCGCCCTTGTCTGCATATAATGTCACAACTTTGAAATATATACCCTTCTTAAGGAACTTGTAGATCTTCCTCGTCAGTTTACGAGACGCCATCGGGTTAGCGATGATACTGACGTAATTCAACTGTTCGTTGTAGGCGTCCTTATCGGTTTTCGGTTTCGCGTCGCCATTTGCGGTGTCTGTCGTTGCATTTAAATCTTCTTCCATGGGCTCCTCTTTAACCACGTGCTTAGACTTCTTGGACGCCATTTTTCAAATAAGACCAACAAGCAAGTGCAGGCGAGGGCGATCTTGTCAGCTGAAGACAACTTTCACCCTTATTTTATGTTCGCCCTTATTAGGTTTATCCTATTTTTATAACAAAATAAGTGCCTTTCATACTTAGCGAATATTGAATTAAAATTTTATAAAACTTAAACTGTGGGATTTAAGATACTTTAAACAGCTTGTTTAAAAGTCTAGGGCGAAGTTTATAGGGCGAAATAAAACGAGCGAGATAAGCCAAAAAATAGAATTCGAAAATGAAATAAAGAAAAAAGATCAAAATTACCATTTTAAAAATAAGGTATTTAATGACATGCTTAATTATCTGTTGTTGTGGCCAACATATATAAATTATTTAGTTTAAACTGCGCATTTGATAAGCGATAAGCGATATGGCAACGCCGGGATAGCGGTTTACCCAATCAGGCTGCGGCTCACATATATGGTATGCACGCATGGTTTACAACACTTCTTGTGGTGGTCCATCCCTGAAGTCGGTCCTTTCACTCGTGTTTTGTTGTGTCAGTTTATAATATAACGGGTAACTTCTACGCACAATTTTCTTATACATTATATCTGGTTTCGCAGTATTGCAATTGCAAATTGTGGTGGATTAGTATCTCGACCGTATAGCCAACGTTCACCTTTTCATTAAGAATAAGACTTAAATCTCCATAAAATGCTGTTTGAAATTTTACGTGACTGGATTTTTAAAAAGACGTGGGAAAGCTTGCGATCGCCCCAGCTTTTTGACGATTCGTGTCATTAACCAATCTTCTAGTTTCAACTAGCATGTACTGTCATGTATGTTTAAGGAGAGATTGACTGCCTTTGTCTGGATCTACCTGACCTTATGATGTTAGCAGGAAGCTGATTTTCTCATCTTCTCCTCTTCGCATTTTAGAATTGAACTAAACGTCATATGAAATGGAGGACAGCGCTGCAGACAGGAACGTCGAGATCTGGAAAGTAAAGAAGCTTATCAAAAGCTTGGAACTTGCAAGAGGGTAATTCAGTATCATGAATTGACATTTTACATTAAAAATAAAATGGTTTTTCTGGTTTATCAAATATGTCACTGTTGATGTGCTTTGATTGACAGGAATGGCACGAGCATGATCTCACTAATTATCCCGCCCAAGGACCAGATCTCCCGAGTCAGCAAGATGTTGGCCGACGAATTCGGCACAGCCTCCAATATCAAATCGCGAGTGAACCGCCTTTCCGTGCTGGGCGCCATCACGTCAGTCCAACAAAGATTAAAACTTTACACCAAAGGTGAGTTGCAGTGTTCGTAAAAATAAAGCCATTAGTGTTAAATAGATATCGTGTAATCATCTCTTTCTAGTTCCTCCTAATGGCCTTGTCATATACTGCGGCACCATCGTGACTGAGGAGGGCAAAGAAAAGAAGGTCAACATTGATTTCGAGCCGTTCAAACCCATCAACACGTCGCTGTACCTGTGCGACAACAAGTTTCACACGGAGGCCCTCAGCGCGCTGCTCGTCGATGACAACAAGTTTGGTTTCATCATCATGGACGGTAATGGGGCTCTCTTCGGAACTCTGCAGGGAAACACCAGAGACGTTCTTCACAAATTCACCGTCGATTTACCCAAAAAACACGGTATGTTTCATCAAATTATAGAATCACCCGTTATAGAATTTCTCAATTAATAGGTTTAATAATTATCATTAGCATATATGTACACAATATTTCATTTTAATTAATATAAACTGCACATTATAATTAAATATTACATAATTTATTTTATTATTATTATTGTATGATTACATTAATTAATTATATATTTATAGCAGTCTAATCGTATAAAATTTAATAATAAATCGATTACAATAAGAGTTAATAAAAAATTATTGGGGTCAAGATTGATGGTTGATTTTGATATCTCTGCAGGACGTGGTGGACAATCTGCCTTGCGTTTCGCCCGATTAAGAATGGAGAAGCGTCACAACTACACGCGCAAAGTAGCCGAAACGGCCGTCCAGCTGTACATCACCAACGATAAACCAAACGTGTCCGGTCTGGTCATTGCCGGAAGTGCCGATTTCAAGACTGAGTTGTCGCAGTCCGACATGTTTGATGCCGTAATCTCATAATTTCCTGATTATTGTAGTTAGTTCCTATAAATAGGTGATAAAATACTGATGTTAGGTTATGTTACCCGATGTTTGATTTTTCTACGTAATATTAATCGCCTCGTTTGGGGTATGTGATGTAATGAGGTATTTTATTTTTAAAAAAATATATTTATAAATGGCATAGTGTTAATCTTGTGTAGTTATTAGCTATTTACACTTGCTTGCCGAAATTCTGTCTTATAATATTTAGTTATAATGTTTTAATGTGAAGGTATGAAATTTAGTGAAATGTAATTTAATCAAATATAGAATTTATATAATTAAGAAATATTTCCTGGAATATAAATATGTCTGTGCACACTTGAATGTATTATTTATTATTGTGCTTAATTCGATTTAACGTTATTTCATTATCATCGTAGTTATTATTTGTCATTCGTGTAATAGCATTGCTAGCTAAGTTATAATAACTGATGGTCAATTTGATAACTTTTGAAAAATCATATCGTTGTGGTGATGATAATATAATATCATTTGTATGATATTTGGAGTACTAATTTATTGATATGTAAATTCGATATCATGTGTAATTATAATAGAATAAAGGTCGTCATTGAATATAATAATTGTGTGTAGCTGTTTGTATTGTAATGTTAAGTTTATTAGCTAATTTTCTATCTGTCTATCTACCTACCTACCTGTCTATTTGTCTGCCTATCTACCTATCTGATTACCTATCTATCTATCTGTCTAACTACCTATCTGTCTGTCTATCTACCTACCTATCTATTTGTCTGTCCACCTACATATCTGTCTATCTATTTGTCAATCCACTTACCTATCTATCTGTCCGTCTATCTACCTATCTGTTTGTTTATCTGCCTACATGTCCATCTGTCGTCTATCTACCTACCTATCTACCAACTGTGTTAGTATTTGTTAATCTTAAATAAACTATGAAAATTAATTAGTTTAATGAACGGTTATGTTAATATTAATATCCTCTCTTTTTTTCTTGCGCACATGTGACAGAGGCTTCAAGCCAAGGTCATCAAAATTGTCGACATTTCGTACGGCGGCGAGAACGGATTCAACCAGGCGATCGAGTTGTCCGCCGAGTGCCTGGCCAATGTCAAATTCATCCAAGAAAAGAAACTTATCGGTAATTTCGATGATTCCCTTAATCTTTCATAGTTGATCTTTTGCCGTGAACAGTGCTGTTATTCTGTATTTACCTACTTGTTATTGTTATTGTGGCTATTATTATTATTGTAATGAATGGTTTTGTATATTACGCTATTAACTATTCATCTACTTACTACTTTTTGTTTGTTTATCACGAATTAGTATTGACTCAACTTTGTTGCCGTCTGGCTTATCAAGGTCATTATTTGGATGAAAATTAGTCGTACTTGAACGCACTAATGTCGTACATATATCTCACATCTTTGACGATATATATATTATTGATTTATTTATATATTATATATATTTATTAATTATTTAAGTTAATATCTCATTGTAATCTCATTCATTGATATAAATATAGATTGAGTGGTGGTCTGTGTTAAAGCAAGGTCGCCATTTCGATGAGTTTAGTCATACTACAACAAACTATCGTTACTTATCTCTATAATTAATATTAATATATTATTAATTATAATATATATGTATATATACATTATAATAAATTCATCATTTATTTTAATTAAAAAAACTAAATTGTAATTGTATGAGAAACATTAAACTTAATTTTGTTGAAATTTTTTTGTTGAAATTCAGGTCGCTATTTCGATGAGATTAGCCAAGACACGGGCAAGTACTGCTTCGGAGTGGACGACACGTTGAAAGCGCTGGAAATGGGCGCCGTGGAGATTCTCATCTGCTGGGAGAATCTGGATATCAATCGTTACGTGCTCAAGGCTCCAGGCACCGACGCGGCGCGCATCTTACACTTGACGCCCGAACAGGAAAAGGACAAATCCAACTTCACAGACAGAGAAGTGAATACATTTTTAATTCAATTATAGCTATTCTTTAAATTTTTAATTGATATTCAAACCAAGTACATAAAATATATTTGTTTCTCCTTAATTTAATAGTTACCGTATTATTTTCATATTTTACTTATTAACTTGATAATTAAATGACTATTAATTCATATAATTTTTTATTAAAAAATAGACTGGCGCGGAGCTGGAGTTAATAGAGAGCCAGGCGCTGCTGGAGTGGCTGGCCAACAACTACAAATCGTTTGGGGCGACTCTGGAGATCATCACGGACAAATCGCAAGAAGGATCGCAGTTTGTCAGAGGATTCAGCGGCATTGGCGGTATGGTTAATCACATTCAAACTTGATTCTTAAAATACTGACATCCTTATATGGGAAGTTAAATTTTTAAAATAAACATTTAGTCGATTAGTAAAGCCGTAATCAGTAAAGAGGCCAAATTGACTTTGATTTAACCGACTTTGATTCTTGTCATTAATTCTCTGTACAATTATAAATCGACAGGTATCCTGCGTTACAAAGTGGATCTGCAGAGTCTCCAAGGCGAGGACGGTCTCGACGAGGACTTTGATCTGGACGATTACTAAAGAATAAAATAAGATTCAAAAATTTGGAAAAAAAAGGGAAAATTTAGGGATATCGTGGTGGGGAACAATGGAGCGTTTTTTTTTATATGAAAAAAAAGGAATTGGATAATCCCTTGAATGAATAGAAATAATATCAAGTATTTTTTTAAATAAATTCACTGAGGGTAAAGAAGACGAGAAAACGAATCCTAGGTGGCTCTTGACAGAATTTGCATCAGAGAGTTATTGTTTTGCACGATGACAGATCATCTTATTAGTTTGAAAAAAAATCTTTCTCTCATTAATGTATATTGCGTTTTCTTGGCCCGCGTGTTATTTTTTTCTATCATCTCCGTTTTATTCTGTTAGATTCCCCCACATCAGTTAAGTTTGTCAACTTTCGAGGAATACAATTCTGCTCCATTTCGTATTTTCGAACGCATCAGTTTTAGCAGTATTGAAGAATTGATTCCAACTCTCTTTTCAGCTGCAAAGATTGCAAAATTAGATTGGGTTACGTAGCTACATTTGAGACCCGGAATCTGAAGACTTAATTGTTTTGTGGAGTTGGGTCTGAATCAAGTAACTTGCGGATATCGATAATCTGAAACTGTGAAATAGAATAGAAATGAACAATTCTGATATTAAGAGTCATATCTTAGATATTTCATAACTGAAGACGATGATAACCGATGAGGATTTCATTTTGGTGTTAATGTATCGTAGCGCAGCATGTTTCCTGTACTTAAGGGTCAATTTGCACGTTTTTGGCAGGAAATGATATTAGTAATTACATAATATCGTTAATTAAGATTAATTTTGGACTATAGAGTGATTTTAGCTATTTGCCAATGTTGGATAATGAATAGTTTGAGAATAAAACGATAATAACTGGAATTTCTTAGGGATTACACCTTGTGAACAGCAAGTTTAATGTAATACCAAAAATTATGTTTATTAACTTGTTCTGTGCGATTTTTTGGCGATGTATTTATATTTTATATTGTTACATTATTATGTTACTTATAAAGGTTTATATCAAATTATATAATATCCGTCTTAGTTGGTGTTGTAGATTTTAAGAAAACTGTAATCAAACGAATAAGTTTCATCGTTGGAATTATAGGCTGAATGATCAGCGCAATTAACTTCCTCATTGTAAAGGAACACATTAACAACTTTAAAATAGTAATTACACTGCTATTAATTAATGTTCATGAGATCGTTATTGAATGAACGTCAAATTTCCCGCTAAAACTCAAAATTTGGCAATGCTGTAGCTGAATGTAACTAACCTTACCACCAAACATGGCTGCCCCGGCTCGCTCTGGTTCTAAACGTAAATATACTTTGTTAAAGTTCATGTAGATTTTGTTCCTGTGTATTTATTAGTTGGAAGAAACGCTACAAAATAATAAATTCATTTAACCGACATAGTGTACGCCCTGTTCAAGCAAGGATGGAGGGAAATCCCCGAAGTTATGGGCAGCTCGATCTACCCCATTGTTGGTAATCATAAACATCAGTTTGTCTTTAACGACATCTAATTGAACTTAATTTGAATAACAGGTATGTTTGTCTGCGCATACAGTCTGTACAAGTACGAAAAAAGTGAGGTGAAGAAACCGTACAAGATGGAGTACTCAGGTTTGTTTCCCGTCTCCCCGTCACATCTCGGATATCTATGTACGTCTGTATATATCGGTGTTTATTATATTTCCAGTTATCCGCGACGACGATCCCGAGGCTGAAGTCTACAGGAAATTTGCGCAGCGGCCGGTTAAAGACTTATAAACTTGTATTGGCGAGCATTGAAAACATGTAGATAATACACACAAATTGAATCTAGCTGAAATACGTTTACGGTCAATCGCACGATCCGTCTTTCCAACCATCCCGCCATCTCTGGTCCACTAGATCGCAGTTGAATTCGGGTTTCCCAAGACTTCTATTCACTTGGTTGTGCAAACCGCAGAGCCATTTTGAGAAATCGACTCGGTTTGTCGTCACGGGCGGGTTCCCGACCAGCTTGCCCCGCAGATCCTCGGCACAGTCGCCACACGGGTAGAATTTTGAAAAAAGGCCAATAAATTGTTGCATTTCCTTTTGCTGGTCAGTCGTGGGGTTGTCGGGAAAGTAGGCCGCCATCGTGTGAAGAAATCCCCACGTATATCTGCCTGTTTAAAGGAATGATAAGTTGGTACGAGTACAAGTAATATAAAACGTGGCTGAACGTGATGTACCTAACGTTTCTCTGTCAAGCGGGCATTCTTTCATTGCCGACGCATCGTTTTGCTTCGGGATGACATCCTGGATTCAGTAACGCACGGCATCAGAATAAATGTTAATGTAAAAGGACTTCGGTGGGAAATTATACCGGTTTCTTGATGGTGTGACTCGAGTCTTCGGCCTGCTTTTTCTCCGTTTGCACTTGCGTCCAGGTTTTGAAATCTGTGCAGGCCCTGCACGGTTTCTTTCCTCTACCACCGGTTCCGAATAACTCAGCGTCTATATTATCTGCCATTTAATGTTCAGGTTAAGTTGTCTGTCGGTATTTTAATATCACGTTACATTATACAAACATCGCGTTGGAGGACGTAGTTCCTATTATCACCGCTAGAGCGCAGTACTAAGTCATGCCATTAAATTCTAGTGGAACAACTATGAAAAGACGTCTTTATGAATAAAAATTCAACAATGATAACTGTATATATATATAATATGTATATACAAGATAACCTGCCTATAACTTATGATTATTAGATTACGGTAATAAAAATAATATAATTAATTTATATCACGCGATGTATAATCTTACTTACAGTAAACTAGTTGTCTCCATTGCTTGCATGGAGACGGGTGTTCACTTTTTTCCACTCCACGTTTTTTCTTCATTTTTTTCCCGTTTTTCTCTCTACCTTTCCAAATTCCCCGTCTGTTTCTATATAAAATCGTTTCTCCTATCTCTTTACATGGGAGCCAAACGAGTCCGGGCATGCTTCGCC
>JAIQCU010000231.1:0-68614 GCA_022114935.1 Leptestheria dahalacensis | reverse complement strand
GTCTACCGAGGGTGTGCAGTACAGCGATACCAAACTCACCATGCGTCATGGAAGCGCCCGACACCATGTCTGCTTGTGACACTGCCTGCAAGAGACTCACTGCCACCTGCGGTCCCAATGTAGCTGCAGCTACCCTGAGTTGCACGGAGAACGTAGACAAGTCCTTCTGTAAGACCGATTGCGAACACCGCGCTCCTGGAGACAAAGTTGTCTGCAACCAGCAGGCCATCGCTCGAGGTGTTATGAACGATATCCCTAAAGACACCTGCAGTATCTTTACCGGCAGAAAACGTCGTGACACGACTGGGTAAATCAGTTATGAAATCACCACAAAACATAAGAATTAAGACAGAATAAACCTGTTAATGTCTGCAGTCGTCCATTTAAATAATCGCTTACACAGTGTGCACCTTAGTTTTATAACTTTTCATCCATTCTATCTTTCTACCAATCTATATATCTACCTACCAAGCATTGCAGTTCAAAGCAGCTTAGTTACTTCCATCAGCTCGCTGATGCTATAGTTATACTCAGACTAAGTTTTAACGTTTATTTGAGAAACATTACAATTTGAAGGTATCTGGCGAACTCTTTTCTGGGTTTCTTAATCCCTTCTCCGGCGTCAATCATCCGAGTCCCCGGATCAGCCATACTGGCCTACGCACCGACTGGAAGGTGTCTCCCGCAAGAACTTGCCAACGCTCCCGTTTGCACCAGACTCGATTGACCTTTTCACAACATTTTAATATGCAGGACAGTCTTTTATGGCTTTGGTTTGGTGAAGGCATATTGGGTTTAACTTGGTATTCTACCTTGGCTGTGTAAACCATCTATAATACACGGAAAACACATTTACGTTACTACAAGCGTTAACACTGTGTTATTACCTCATTACGTTGTTGTCACGACAATATCCTACTTAACGGTTCTAGTGATTAAGGTTTACCTTCTATGAGCCGTTTCCATGCACCAGGCCCGTTTTCCCAGGTAGTACAGCCCGAGTACCATCAGTATAATACATATTTGTTTAAGGAATAACGCCCACTGTTCAATTCTGTAATACTATAACTTAATTGGTTTTCCGGTCAAGGCCTGTTATTCTAAATGCAAGGTTAATATTACACATTCTACTAAAGGTAAGCTATACATGATACATTACAGGATACATGCGAGTTCTGCCTGGTATTACTATACACCTTAAAAAGACGAATATACTCGTGCTCATTGAACTTGAAACTCGCATTTATTACTGAGTAGGATAGCTTACGACTAAGCGGTAAGGCTGACACATTCTAGATGTAATTCTATATTGTGCCCGCGAGGTCGACCCTTCGGAATTTGCAAACTGCACAAGAGTTTACGGCAGGGCCGCCTAAGGGTTACGCTGGGTAAAGAGTAGCAGGATCGCTTTGCTTGCTGCAGTGCTAACAGTATATAAAGACGCTTCATTCATATGACTTAATCAGGCCTAGACTCGCCATTACAATCAACATACATTGATTTTAGCTCGAAGACGGTTATTTCCTTCGGCATTAGTTATATCTTTCATAGAGATAGCCTTTGGGAATGCGAATCATTCACTACAGACTGAACTGAATTCAGAAGGTATTGATACTATGGACTGTTGACAGAATCCCACAGTCAAAATGGATGCAAACTGTCTCGGTTCGATACCTTGAGAAGTCCACTAAATTTGCTGCCAAACCAACTTTTAACACGACGCCAAAGAAGATGGTTGCAGAAACACGTGACCTTACAAGGATCAGTGCAAAGAGCATCTCAGCATTCCAAAGTCGACTTCGTGAGCTAACTACACCATTATCAGTAGACAAAAACTTATGGAAAAAATTCACAAAATTTGCATGGTAAAATATGTGTGTTGTCAGAACCTAAACGTGGTGCAGCACGGTTAATTTATTGTAGTGTATTTGAAACTTGTAAGCAGGCCAATAACTGATAACGGCGGGACCATATAAACAGGACCAGCGTACGGTTTGAAGCATAACAGCCTTCTGAGGTCTTCCAACAGCAAAAGGTAAACCTTTTCTTTCATAATGTAAAAGTGTCCACTAAAACTTCCTATGACATTAGTGGATAGAATGAACGCCATACTACTGCTGAGCTTCTTGGGAGCTACGCAGGTATCCGGAGAGTTGCTGTTTATTCCTCGTGCTGCAACAGTGGACAAAGTGTAAGCAGTCTTTCAATAGACATACTTGACATACATTTATAAATGTACCTTTCGAAGAATGTCATATTTTACATCGTGAGGATTACGTCCAGTAGCATAGTTGATGCTGCAAAATGACGCAAATGTCTCAGCCGCGTACTTTGTCATTTGTGTACTGATAAGATGTCTGCAATGTCTACCCGTGTTAACTTGACTAGATAAGCCAAATACGTATCAAAATCTGGTTATGAATTCATTGTGCAGCAACCTTGAGGTACCGGGTATTCTCGTCAACAGTAAAGATGCTCTGACTGTACTGACCGAGGAAAACACTGATGGAACCCATCTGCGAGAACCTTTCGGCGATGTCGAATCCCGTGGGATACTGGGCAGGAAACCGGTTGATTCTCCAATTGCTGCATTTCAGACTGACCCGTTCAAAAAGGCATCTGCTCCGATTTGCTTGGCGTGTACCTGCAAGCTGGGACGAACCAGCTGCAAAGATGCAGGCGGTGTCGCTTTTTGGTCGAAAAACGAGGCTGCCATAGGACAAAACACAGCATTGACATGCTCCCCTATCCAACCATGCGTAATGTAAGCGCCTGACACTATGTCTGCCTGTGACAGTGCCTGTAAGAAACGCACTCTCACCTGCGGTCCTCGGGTTACCCCGGTCAACCTGTTATGCACCGAGGACGTAGACAGGTCCGTTTGTAAGACCGACTGCGAGTTACGCGCTTCTGCAGATCAGTGCTTCCACTTTCACCTCAGGGTTAGCTGAGACAGACGGATAGACAGGTAAGGAGATAGGTAGATAGACAGATAGAGATAGATACTTACTTGGGACATGAGGTCAAACTTTCAAAGTTAATTCTCTTGGTTCTTTCTTGTTTACTTTCCTCAACTCGTTCTTCTTAATTGAAGCTATACCTAGCTTTGCTATCCCCAAGAACGCGTTTACTACTCAGGTTTGGTGAATCAAGTTGAAGGCAGTTGGTTGAAATTAACCAAAATTAGTTTAAATAATTAAATGTCGTGAAGTCTAATGGTAGATGGGAAATATAGGATTTCGTATAAGGCTTTGATTAACCTCAAGGTCGTCTCTTTACTGCAACAGCATGATGCTATTGCAAGTAGACAGGCCGGTTATCTTTAAGGAAAACAGAGGCTTGTATAGCTGATTTATTTTGTTGCAAAATGGAAATTCTTGCACGTGCACGCATAGGAGTAGTTACTATTTTTGATTTCTTTAAAGCACTTATGGACCTGTGTTGCTGGAAAGGATTTTACCAGGAGCCCAGAACCACATTGTTGCAGCTCAGCTGTGTTGCGGTTTTTCAGTCTTAATGTGCATCAGGGTTGAACGGTAACGGTTAGGACCATTACAGATTAGTAGAAGCTAATGAAATTCTCGTTCGCAAGCATAACCTTGGCAAGTTAAGCAATGGAGACAATTAATTCCTTTATTCATCTATTGTTATATCTCTGTTAACGGAAGGCAGTAGTATCGTACAAGACTCGTTGGTAGATAATTTCCTTGGAATATGATTGTCTCCATTGCTTAACAGCATGGATCGTTGTCCTATCTCTTAACATGGGAGCCAAACAAGTCCGGGCATGCTTCGCCCTTTTTTTTCACTGCGGGCGAGTCAACCCGCCATCTCGCCCCACCATGTCGCCCCACCGACTCGCCCCCACCAACTCGCCCTTGCCAATTCGCCCTTGCCAACTCGCCCTCACCAACTCGCCCTTGCCAACTCGCCCTCACCAACTCGCCCTTGCCAACTCGCCCTCACCAACTCGCCCTTGCCAACTCGCCCCCACCAACTCGCCCCGCCATGTGCCGCACATGAGTCGATCCGACGTTTCGCGCCCTTTTCAACTGCATACCAATCAAATGCGTACTGATGAGTCACATATGAGTCGATTTGACTTTTCGCGCTCTTTTCAACTGTGGACCAATCAACTGCGTACCCACGTGTCGTACATGAGTCGACTCGACTTTTGACGCTCTTTTCAACTGCGGTCGACTCAACTGCATACCCACATGTCGTATATGAGTCGACTCAACGTTTGACGCTCTTTTCAATGGCGCTCGACTCAACTGCGTACCCACGTGTCGTATACTAATCGACTCAACTTTTGACAATCTTTTCAACTGCGGTTGACTCAACTGCGTACTCACATGTCGTATATGAGTCGACTCAACTTCTGGCGCTCTTTTCAACTGCGGTCGACTCAACTGCGTACCGACGTATCGAATATGAGTCGACTCAACTTCTGGCGCTTTTTTCAATGGCGATTGACTCAACTGCGTACCCACGTGTCGTACATGAGTCGACTCTACATTTCGCCCTCTTTTCAATTGCAAATTTTCCAGCTAGTAAATAATTTTAGAATCATCTTCATTCGATTGCTACTCACAAACACACATAGCAAGTAAAAAGGACAATTCATTCACTGAACATTATTTAAATGGGATCTAAAGTACGGCAGACAAAGCCAGATTACCAAAAACTAACCACTGCGAGAGTTTAAAATGACGAATACAAAAACTGAATTAAATTATAGCTACTGTACTGTGGTGCAGAAAAGAAAGCAATGGAGACAAACTATTCCTCGGTGAGGGTAGTACTATGTTTTTCGTGTTTTAGTTAATATTACTGGAGTGCTAGTTGAACCGGCTGAGGATATACATATATATATTAGAGGACAAATATAAACCACCTTTGAGACAACGGTGTCTAAAATGTCTCCGAAAAGTCACGACAAAGTCACCAAAGGTTGCCACATTGCTGCTGTGTTCCTTAATTGGCTTGACAGTGTCCTTAACCCAGAGCCGCCCATACATATAATAAAGGACAAGTAAAAGCCGGATTTGAGTCAAAGGTATCTTAAATGTCTCCGCAAAGTCACGGCAAAGTCACCAACCGTTACCAAAATACTGCTGTTTGTCCTTTAATTGGCTTGAAAGTGCTCATAACCCAGGGCCGCCGTGTGTCAAAAGTTGACCCGCCTAGGCCTCGCGAAGTCTGTAACAAGTCCCATGATTTTTTACGTTTGCTTCTAAAGTGTCTTTACTTTGTCACGATTTTGTTCAAACTTTGTGGAAACGCTTTAAGGCACGTTTTTCGTACGGGAAAGCAACTTTTCGCTTGTATTTCTCCAGTTTCTCGTTTTTTTTCAGACGAAAAACTTCTTCTTCCAAAGCAGACCGTGCAGTTTTCGATTCTTCCGACTCCCTTCTTACGCTGTGCAATTCTTGCAGTTCAACTTTTAAAACAGCTATCTCATCACGCAGCCTTTCGATCTCTGGAAAATTGCTGGTTCTCTCTACCTCACCCTCACCTCTACTCTCTCTCTTCACCTCAGCACTCTCTAGTGGTTTTTGTTTCCCAGTGTGTTTATACATCCTCTTTTTTATATCTATCGTTCTCACATATTCAATAAGCTCTATCGACAACAAAGAGGTAACAGTATTTTAACAATATAAAAAAACTAGATATAGTTTATTGATGGTCATGCTTTTCTTAAATAGTGTTGCAGCTTCTAGAAAACAACCCTAATTTCTTAAAAACGACTTAAATGATATAGTCCCATTGGAAGTCTTCAATTTTCTAATTAAAATTGCTCTTTCTCTGTTGAGGAGACTGCAATGGAATAAGATGTACCCCATAGTGTGGGAAGCGCATCCACAGCGACACAGTTTGTTGTGAAACTGTTTCGGCTTATTTAAGCATTTGTTGGCAGAGTATTGGACCTTGCATTGATTAAAACTGACGTAGCCCATTTGGGCAGGGATTGTTTGCATATTGCGGAGGAGCTAGGTAAGACGCCGTACTGAAAGAGTCTACGTCCGGTTTTCTCCTTCTCCCAGTTATCCATCCATTCGGTGTTGACCGCGCGTTGGATTTCGGAGTGAATAAAACCCACTGGACTTCCCAGATCCAACAAGGGGCTGCGCGGGCTGCATGCAGCGTCTTTTGCGAGTTTTGTCTGCCATTTCGTTGCCCTCGACATTTGCATGACCAGGGCACCAAATTAGTTTGATATTTGCAAGATTGGACGCTGTCGACAACTTTCTCCGCGCGTCCGCCGTGTACGGATCCATCTCGTATGGAGTACATTGCATGAGTGTTTGAATTGTACTTTTGGAATCGGAGAAAACTGCGGCCATGTTAAGTTCCCTCTGTGCTATAAGTTCAAAGGCCCAGGCCAGAGCTGCGGCTTCGGTAAAGTAACTTTTGAAATGGGTATCTGAATCTCCCTTGATGCCTACACAGAATTCTACATTGGGCGGAGGCCACGTCCTGCTTTTAAAGTTCAACACCTTTCTAGCAGATAAAATCAAAGTCTATAGTTCTGTGTCAGAACAAGCCTTGGTCATTGTATTAAAGGGAAAGTGACGACCCGCTACAGTGTGTGATTCCATGGTTTTCCGAAGAGGATGGTCCTGACGGAGACAGGCGGTGGAACAGAGTTTCTTCAGTAAAGCTTTTTAAACACGGAGCCTAAACGGTCCTAGCCCCGATTCAGTTGCTAATGCACTGTTGGCCACCCGAGCGCTACCCCCTGTGATCAGGAGCATGACCTTCCTGTAGGCTTGTATTGCCGGAAGAATGACTTTGTTTGATGCTGATGCCCACACGGTGGCACAGTAAAAAAGGGTTTGTAAGAGTTTCGCTTTTACCACTAGTTTTAGCAGGTGTGCTCTCACTCCGCGATGCTTTAGTGCAATTCTTCTTATAACCCCTATTGTTGCGTGACATTTCTGGGCAATTGTTTCGATGTGAGGGCCCCATGACAGTCTAAAATCTAGTGTGACGCCTAAATACCGAACAGCTTGTGAAGGGCGAATGACACTATTCTCCCACAATAGACTATCTAGTGGTATTTGTTTCTTCCTTGAAAAGTGAATTAGTTCTGTTTTATTCTTCTCGAATTCAAGCTTTGATTTTTTCGCCCACCTTTCTAGGGTAACCAGTCCTTTTTGTAGGAGCCTGCAGGTAATCTTTGTAGAGCGACCAGGGACGAATATAATTAAATCATCGGCAACAGCTTGTGTGTAAATCCGTTTTTGTTTGATAGTTTTAAGAGCCTCGTTGATATACAGAAGAAATAAAATTGGAGATAGGGGGGATCCTTGTGGAACTACTTTTGTAAAAAGATATTCACTGCTGTACACTTGGTCAAACTTTAAGACAGCCGAACGATCTTGTAAGAAACTCCCAATTACACTAACACCAACCCCTCGTTTATTCTTGTTTTCTTTTAAAGTTTTAGTAAACTTGAGTGGACGACGTTGTCAAAGGCCCCTTTTATGTCTAAGAATAGAGCAAGAATAGAGCTGATGGTATCATTCGACGCGAAAAGTTTTTTTTTGTGATTTTGCGACATAGGTTCAGGACTTCGTCTTCTGCACTTCTTTTAGCTCGGAAAGCCAAATTGTTGGGTTCCAAAGAAGTTTTTTCCCTCTAGAAACATGGTTAAATGTCTAGATAGAATGTGTTCGAAAATTTTTCCCATGCTGCACAACAGGGATATGGGCCTAAATGATCTAAGACTTGATTTGTCCATTCTGTATGGTTTAGGTATGACTGAGATCACAGCTCTTTTCCACGAGACAGCGAAATAGCATAACCTTAAAGCTGGATTGAAAATCACGTACAGAACACTACTGCATGACGGTATTTTTTGTAACACAAGAATTGGAATTTTGTCAGGGCCTGCTGTTGTCGACAATTTTGCATTGTTAATTGCACTAGAAACTTCATTTGCACTCATGTTGAGATCATTAGCGGGTTGGGGTGCTTTCCTTTGTTGACGGGGATTGCTTAACGGGATTGATTGGTTCTTGGGTGCCATGTTAAAAAGCTTTCCCGCTAAATAATTGAGTATACCCTCCATTGAACCTAGTTCATTTCCGTTATCGTCTTGCAACTGGGTTAGATCCGTCTTGTGTGCCTGACCCGTTATTTTTTTTCCAGTGACTAAAGGTTGGTAGCAGAGGCCGTGCCTAAATTTCTTCCACAGAATTCTCTCTTTGCTATCCTGCTTGCTTTTTAAAAATCTTTTCTCTTGGCCTTCCAGTACGTGGTCGTTTCTGGGATTTTGGCTCGAGAAGCTGCTTTTCTTATTTTTCGTAGATCTTTTTTTCATAGCAGTTAGTTTTTTGTTTTTACGGGGACAAAAGAATCCGGGAGGTTGCACAGTTTCTCCGTGAAACGTGTAACTAATTCATCAAGCTTCTCTCGCGTGCCCACACTTTCCGGGGATAGTTGTTGCTTATGTGTCAATTCTGCTAGCTTTTTCTCGATTTGCCCTGCTAAAATCTGGTCTTTTTAACGTTTGCTTGTAATTAGTTCGAAAGAGCAGTTCAATCTTAATTGGGACGTGATCATCTGACACTAAAGTGAAATATGTTTCATCTAGGACTTTAAAAGAGTTGACAAAGTGCTTAGAATGAAGAGATATAAAAGCCAAATCCGGAACTGACGTCTGATTTCTGCTATTTTTAATAGTTGCAACTTCAGGGGTATTAAGTAAGACAAAATTGTTGCTGCTCATGAAATCGAATAACTGAATACCAGCCCCGTTCATTTTTACCTGACCCCCACAACCAGTGATGTGCATTAACATCGCCTACCCAAAGATGGTGGTTCCCCAAGTTTTAATATTTGGCCCATAGGTTGTCTAGCAGTGTCTTGAAATCTACACTTTTAGATCGGTAAAAATTAAAGATTGTTAAAGACTCTCCTTGTGTAAACTTGTAAATTAATACAATGGTATTTGGTAAAGCGGTCACTACCTCTATTTCACTGTGTTGGGATTTGATCGCAGCCGCTGTGCCCTTGTACGCTTCTGTAGTAACGTGCAGAGAGTAGTTTGGGTGGTAATTCGGGAATTGTGTTTTGGGCGGGCTCTTGGAATAAAATTATTTCTGCGTTAGTGTCACCCCCTTCATCAGTTATAAATTCCACTTTGGTCGCGCTTTTTTGTGTGTTGTAGGATAAAATTGTCGATGAGATTATTGTATGCGACGGCTTGTCGATCATCTACTTGTTGTACCTTACTGTTTGGATTTACTGTTAGCTAGCCTTCGCGTTTTCTCTTCCACCGCATTTGCAGCATTTTGGTTGACTCTCCCTTAAACATGCTGAAGTTTCGTGTTCATTGCCGCAGAATGCGCAAGTTGATTTCTAGGCCTTGCATTGGAAGGCGGTGCGGTTAAAACTTTGGCATTTAAAGCATCTAGTTACCGAAAGGATCTCATACTCGGCGACTGTAACAGGGCGCCCATAGGCGTACAATGTACCCTGTTTCAAAACCTTGTGTTTCTTCTCGGTTGTCTTGGAGTTTAAAATCAAGGAACCATAGTCCGATTTCTTGATGGGGTTTAACCATCTCGCTCCATCGACGATGAGGGATCCCCCCATTTGCTGGTTTTTGTTGTTCAGATGTTCTACAATGTCGACCATTTCTTCCTCTTTAGGGAGCGAATTGACGATGACAGCATTGGCGTCTTTCCTAAACACGATTTCAACTGGGCCGAGATGTTGAAGGTTTGCGTTGTTTAAAATTTTGTTAAATCGTTGTTAAATCTTTTGTTAACAATAATGCTAGATTGCCGGTTGTGGTTTTCCTTGCCAAGGCTGGGGTCGGGATGTTCTGGTCTGATTCTCGCAAATCTTCATCTATTGTTTTGACTAGTTTTGTCTTGGTCATCGAGTCTTTCCGCTTGTCATTGTCTAATTGTTGGAGTATCAATGTGAATTCTGTATCTGGCGCTGGCATGTTGTGATTTGTTTCCGTTTGTGTCGTTCTTTTGGAATTAACCCATGTTGAGTTCTTTGACAGATCGACCTGGGGGTTAGTTTTGCTTGGTCTTTTAGTTCATCGATTTCCTTATGGAGATTTTTAACTTCCGTTTTCAATACAAACGTCTCGTATTTTAGGCTGCCAATACTTTCTTTTAGCTTCTTAGTCACTGTCGTAGACGCGGACATAACTTAGCTGTCCAATTTGGGAAAGTCTGTTTCACGAGATTCTAAGGCTGGAGCTGGTGGGATTTCTGCGGACGCGGAATTTTCAAGCCTGTCTTGCATAAAACTTGGCCAAGTTTCGATATCTTCTTGTTCTTTATTGTGTGACCCCATTGACCTTGAACGTTTTTGGGATTTCGCCTCGGCCTTTTCAATACATGTTCTACAATGCTTTTGGTTGCGCGTGGTTTTTTGGAAAGGTGCTTTACAAGAGGCACATATTTTGGGGGAATCGACGTCCATCGCATCTTCCTTATCCCCGCCCCCCTTGTTGGGGGGAGGGGTTCTAACCACACTCATTGAGCGACAACACGATTAAAATTGGAGTTAAAACTGAAAAACGGAGCAGGGTAACTGAGCTGTTTATAACGCCACAGCTCCCTTGGGACGCTTCCTAACCCGTGACCTGAATCTAAACCCCTAAAACCCAAACGACAAAAGTGAAAACCAAACGAAAAACCCACAGACACGAGCGACTAGGAGCTGAAGTAGATTTCTCAGCAACCCAGCTCCCTGGAAACAAGGAAATAACTAGCTGACTGAAAAGATGAATCAATTAATACAAGCAGAAAACAGCCGACGACTATTGACAAAACCTTAACAAAAAAAAAAATTTGATCCTAAAGCAAAACTTTTAAGTGTAACTAAACTTTAACAACCAAATACCTAAATGACATAAGAACAAAACAAAGCAAGATAGGGGCTTTCATTAGCTTAACGAATTCAAGAGCCGATTGTCAGTGCGACCGATTGCGTCGAGCGCTGGCAAGAGAGGCTCTTAATGATTGACACTAGCTCTTCTGTTTCAGATTCAGTTTCAACTTCTTCTCCAGTTGATGTTGGCTGTAGTGGGTCACTGCGCCTGACGTCCCGCTGTGTGGCGGCAGCTGCTGGCAGACGCAAATGGGCACGTAATTGTAGCTTATGTCCTAAGTGCAGAATTTGTGCCCATCCAGGTTGGTCCAAGGGAAGTGTTTTTCTGGCGGCTTCACCTGCAATTCATTAGTTAAACCTGGGTTAGTTCATAAACAACTCGTAGAATGTAGCGATATCCGCTGTGTCAAGGTGCGATGAATGACTTGCCTCCAACAAAATGTCGAGAACAAACACGTACATTGTTCTGCTTCGAGGCACTGAGTTTAAAGTTCAGGTTTTTCAACCACCAGGCTCGTCTCTCTTTTGTTATCAACTGTAGCTCTTTGTTTACATTGGATTTCACCACAGGCAACAGATGATATTTCACGGTTGAATTTTTTATTCCAGAGTTATTACAGCCAAAAACAATACAACAAATTTTGCTACTACTTCGCCTCAATAAAGCACTGAAATCCGTGTTTATTTTAGGGCTTTTAAATTAAATAAAAGCGATAAACCTCTACTGTGCAGCGTTACGGCCTATGTCTACCCTACCATTTGCTATTTTCGCGCCAACTCCACAGAAGCAGACGAAACCGTGCAAGCCAACTATATGTGTTCTAAGACTTCAATCGTTGTTCTGCGAAATATGCGAAGGTGAGGGTTCACATAAAGCATAAAGTCAAGGTCACCTTGTGCTAGCAGTCGAGCTAGTTTGATAGGCAGGCCTCGGACATTATTGTCAAATGTAACTGAATATTTCACGCAATAAAATTTGCACGCAAGCTGCCATATTCACGTGAAAATGCGGCTTACTAATACCTGCTTTCTTTTATTCCCAGATGCGATACAATTTTCAGTAAGTAGCACAATGCAGTATAAAATTATAATATACTTGGCGAAAGGCAACGCCCAGTCATAGTTTGGATGGTAACGGAAAAGTTCCTTCTGCGACCGTTTTAAGTTCAGTAATCCAGGTTGACCAACCTGACTGAAAAGTAGCAATAGTAAAATTTGATTCTGCTTACATTGTGTCTTCCTATAGTATGGGAACTTGGTAGTTATCATGCTTAGAACAGCTTTCCACACTAAGTAAGTTAGCTAAGAAGGCAGGACTACGAAATTATAAGCTGAAAAAATTCGGGAAAAGGGTTGCCTCATTTCACCGCTGCAATGGATGGCACTTTCCCGGAGGGCAGTCTAACACGCTTATGGAAAACATGGCTAGCCTGGGCTCAACGACCCTTTGCCAAAATTTCATTCGCTTAGTTGTTTTGCAAAAACTTTTCTACGCTGCAATGCTCTGGGCAACAGCATAAACAAGATATACAGGTATTGCAGGAACGGTGCTTAGAAAAGCAATGATTTTTTGTCTCAGGTGCCCGTTGCAGAAGAGGGTTGCTGCTTTTGACCGATTTTTGTCAGAGACAGGTGCGATTGCAACAATTCGCGTAATTTTCCTGTGTTGAGTTGTCACGCTATCTTCATGTACGATGGACAGCTTACGCAATACAAGTGTGGGAATCATATTGTAAGGTACTACGATCATTTAAACTGATTCTGAAACTAATCAGCTATAAGGAAGTGTTTCGATGAATCTCGTCTTCACGAATTTATTTGGTTCTGTTGCAACGCCTGAATAAAACACCATGATCTAGTTTCACCCTCCATCGCGCTGCTAGGTCGGGTCAAGCCTCGAATGACTCGGTCTGTTCTTAAACGAGCTCTAGGCCTAAGGTCGAGCTCAGGTCACGTGGGAGTCAAGAGGGGGGAGGACAGGGGAGTGAATTATTGAACCACGATACTCCTACGGGTCAGTGGCACTCAAACTCTCAATGTCCGCGGTTCGGTTTATAACAGGTGAAAATCAGACCTCGACTTCGTCGCGCCGGGTAAACCATCTAATTCTAATGGCATCTCAGCCTCTTTACAGCTCAGTATCTGCTTCTTCACATGCTTCAATTAAATGAAGTTTCTAATCAAGGTTTAGAATGCCAATCAATTCCACACGCAAAAAAGGTGAAATTACAAATTCTGCAATGCACCTAAATTTCACATTTAAGTCTACGACTACTACCAGGAGTCCGCAACTCTTCCTGAGAGAACACGAGGTTATTTATGCTTTATTTGGTAATTTCTTATTTCGAATGTTAATTACATTATGTTAACGACTCTTTGGTGATCTACGCTGATTTGGCAGCAAGACCTCTCGCGCGCTATTTTCTTTTAGTTGAAGTTTCTGCAGTTGGACTGAAATTGAACATCGAGAAGGTGCGGGCGATTCTGGAGTTACCAATGCCGCCGAGTGTTAAAGATGTGCGGGCCTTTTCGGGTGTCGTCCATTACTACAATTCCAAACCTTTACTCTTTGGCAGAATCGATTACTTCTTTCACTCGAGACGTGTCGTGGAACTGCCACAATATTCTAGCACACCACACAGTTGAAATAGAACGAGTAGAATATTTTTATTTACCGTACAGTTCTAGAATTATCTTTGTCTGTAGGGAGTTCTGGAAAGATTGAATCACGTGGATAATTCTAGAATCTGATCTCAGGTATAAATACCGGGGCACTCTTGGCTTTTTAGCCAGAGTGTCAAACATTTAGCTCGAATGAATTCCTGTACTGAGTGTCAATACATCACACATTCTGTTCTCGGCAGCAGACCCTTTTCCTTTGTTTCTGGTCTTGTCTGGTATCGTCTGGATGTTCTAGCTCCTGCGTTACTGACGAGACGTTACTCCCTGGCAGTGGACCAAAGTTCACCAGAAGGCATGGGTGACTGAAGGACGGTTCTCGTCGGAAAGAATACTATGTCACAAAGACCCTTTGCTGCAGCTAGTCCTCGAATGCGATGCTTTTTCAGTCGGCGTAGGTGCGGTCCTTTCACACACAAAGCCGAATGGATCGGATCAACCTACAGCTTTGGCCTCTAGGACCCTTACGTCGGCAGAGTGCAACTATTCACAGATAGAGAAGGAAGTGCTTTCTCATGTGTATCTGTTCAGTCTAAGATTTTGCTTGGTGATCGATTATGCTCCCTTGGTGGCCATTTTGGGACCTCATGTCGGTACCACCTTTGGCGGCGTCAAGGATGCAGCGCTGCAATGAGCCACCCTATTGTCGGTTCACACTTCCTCTTTGAAATTTCGGAAATCGAAGTGTCATGGTAATGCGGATGCCCTGTCTCGTACCCCAGTTCCATCTTTGTAAACGAATATAGCAGCAGAGGATGCTATACCTGTTACGCTGTGGTCGTTTTCTAGTCAATGCTACTGACGTTTACGGATTTACTTTCTATCTCACAAAATGATGCGTCGCTGGACCTAATCTTGTCTCGGCTACGCACTGGAGGGAAAAAGGCAGACTAATCGTCGTCATTAGCTTCGTTTTTTCCCACAGGTACGAATAGACGGTTGAGGAGGGAGCCCTTTTCTGGAACGGCTGAGTGGTGATGCCTGCGAAGTTTTGACCGGAATTGCTAAAGCTGCTACATGAGGACCATCCAGTTATTTCGCGCATGAAGGCGTTAGCGAGGGTTCGTTTTTGGTGGTCAAACATGGACGCCGGTATATCCAGCTTGGTACACGGAAGTTCGGCATGCCAAGCGGCTCAAGAAGTTCCCCCGCGCGTGAAGGATTCCGCAGTGTCAGCTTCGTCTGACCCTTGGCAGCGCTTGGAAGGCAACAGCATATCTGGCAGCCTTAATTACAGCGATAATGTCAAGTAAGCGGGAAACGAAGAAACATGCTACAGCTTGATGCTGCACTTTATCCGGAAGCACATTGACTCAGGTTCTTACAGGCATTCAACGCCGGCTGACAGAAAACTTGCTCCGTTACACGATTACCACCTTTGGAAAATTATATTCGTTTTATATCCGGTATCCGTGACGTCTCAAACAAGGAAATACAGACGGGCTACGAGGCGCATAGGACTGGCTAGTGCTGTTTACTAGAAACCATCTGTACGAGCTAATAGACGTAGTCCTGTTCCTAAGAGTAACGAACCTCAGCTTCACTAAGAAACGGGATTCGGTACCACTACAGCAGAAAGAGCACGTGCATGGTCTTCAAGTTATCTGCTCATCATCTACCCTTGAAGTTCTCCTATCGACCCATATCTTCAATGTTGGAGCTCCTTTCAGGCAAGTGTATTCGCATTCAAAGCTAGATTACGACAACCTTCCTTTCATTCTCAAACCCTTTAGAAAACTTCTCTTGCCATTTGGCTGTGACATACCTAACATCCATCCTCTCATTAGAATATCAATAACCAAATGTTTTCTAAGCTGAGAAAACAGTTTTTTTTAAGCAAATCAGAACGTCACCGAGACTTGGCCAGCAACTTAAGAAGTATGACTACATCGGCTTTCAAATTTACGGTAAGCTTTGAATAGAAAATCTACAACAAAGTCGCCCAGCACTTTTCTAATCATTGCGCCTTGAAAATATTTAGATCCACTTTTTCAAGCTATCGGTCTTGGAAGCGATGTTAAATCTGACGACGTATTAGCCACATGGAAGCAAGTCTTCGTGAATGCTGTTTTTCGAACAGCTCCAGCTTTGCCGGTTTGAATTCGACAACCGAAGTTACTGGATGCGACAGGTTTGAAAGGAACTGTGCAACTCTATTAAGTGTGTTCTCCCGATCGCACTCATCCGTAACGATGTTTTTGCATCACGTATGACACTATACTAAAAGAAATCTTCTTTACGTTACAAGGTCTTTGGAAGAGCCTTTAACTTTTTCGGTCATTCTGGAGTCGGTGAAAATACTAAATAATTTAGACTTCAGAGGACCTCGATCGTAACACAACTTCAACGCCATTTGCTGTTGTTTCAAGAAAATTCCGCAGCAACATTCGAACCTGAATCTCACACCACGATCTGCCAACTTTTAAGCAGTGAAGGTATACTGCCTGATCAGCTCACTGAGGTATACCATTATTACCTTTTAACTCTTTATTACGGAGACCCAAGATGACGAGTCTGAAGACGAGCCCGATGGTTTTTTCCAGATAACATCAAGTTTGCGCCGGATTCAGAGTAGATTACACCTCAAGTTCAAATATTTTCTCTAGTAATTGTCTTTTAAAAAAAATAGAGGCTAAGCTCTCGTCTGCAGGCAGCCCTGAAGGAAAAGTCGCTTCATTCTACAGCGCGCAATTCACTCGTTCGCCTAGTGTCAATACGGCCATCAATCACAAGGGGGTCTACAGTCAAGCCGTCTACAAAAGGTTGGCCAACGCGGCAATCAAGCGATGGAAACAACTGGCGAGCACAGCTAGGAACAGAAACGTACAGCAAATCAATTATATAATTTATCCAAGCCGAAACCTAAAATTTCTTTGATGTAGGCTGCGTTCGGAACGGCTCTCTCCAAAAGAGTTACCTGAGAGAACTACGTAAGAAGTGGTCGCCGAATACCTTCCGAAACTGGAAAAAGGGCGTTCCGTCCAACCCCAAATCTGAAATAGTTTCTCCTGCTGAAAAGGAGGAATTAATCTCCAAGGACGAGAACATGACACACGAGGGGGAGGAGGGTGGAGTGTGTTACTACGATCGTCAAATCGAACAATGACACGGAGGACCAGATTAGAAAGAGAATGTTGTATTGCAAAGATGTCGACTGAGTAAATGTCGGGGAACAGCGGAACAAACTTTATATAGCCTTTGCCCTGACTCGTCAGTACGTGGTCCTAGGACGCGAACCAGGCCGACTTCCTCCGGAAGCACTCGACCCAAGATCCAATGGTAGGCGAGTGGTCAAAGGCACTAGAACAATTAAAACACAGATGTCGAGAGGGTCGATGGGCAAGCTGAGCTGGGGCCATAAAACGTTAACTAAGGAAACTCACTAATGACTCTAAAACTAACTTTTCGTCGTAACAGAGTGTATGAAGGAACATTTTGCCCCAGCTACCGGTGGTCACTCTCAGCCTCCTGATGAAGGCAGATTCCCCATCAAACGAAGAGAGAGATTAGATGGCAGTTTGCCCATAGCAGATTTGCTCGTTCGATATCCCGCATTGGGAATTCAAGTACAGGTATACAACTTGAATAATTGGTATGAATCATTTATGATAATTTCAGAAACTCTTTAGGTACAGGACGAGTTTATTCGTATGACGAAGGACTCGGATGTTTTCCGGAAGATGCGCAACAGGTGAAACGACGTTGTGGAAAAGTTACTTTTACGGCTGCGCGTAACGAAACCAATGACGTGGTCCGGAAGGAGCTACGGTTATTTGGCAGCGCAAAACTTAAAACTGGTTAGCTATACAATAATGATATAATCAAGAATAATTATTTAATAAGGATTTTCCCCCCTTTGCTGCCTCATCAAGGACAATCAAAGCGGTGGACACTTTCTAGAGAGAACTACATCTACGAGGAATTTGAAATAAAACAGCTTTGCCACTTTTTAAAAGCATTGTTTAATTTCGTCATCTTCATCTTTAAGGGAGCAAATGCGGGTGCCGCCGCCACATCACTTCCGGGAAGAAATATTCCGTTTATAATAAACTTGTCCGATAAGTTTATCATAGCAGTGGAGCAGAAGCCGTACTTGGAAGTCGGCGGGAATATCCTCGATGCATTGGCCGTGCTTCTGGCCACATACTATGTCTTCGACATCGAATACCCAACAGTTGCCGTCAGCGCTTATACTGTATTGCAGCACGTCATCTTGGGTTCCTCTTCAGACCAGAAGAAATTCAAAGGTTAACTGCGGCGAAAATTAATTACCTTATCGAGTATCTCAGTTAACGTGATACCTGTCTGTATTTCTTCATCCAAGTAATAGTAAACAAATCCAGTTATTTCCTTTAATGATTTGATGTCATTTTTAAAAAATTATCTTCATTCAATTGTAATTTAAAATAAAAAAAAGGTTTATTAGTGGGTGGCAAGAGGAATACGAAAGTGAGTGGGTGGGAGGATGCGATCCCTAAAAGGGGTTGGGGGGTTGGCGAGGGCTCAAACGG
The DNA here is from genome assembly GCA_022114935.1 of Leptestheria dahalacensis. Taxonomy (NCBI): domain Eukaryota; kingdom Metazoa; phylum Arthropoda; class Branchiopoda; order Diplostraca; family Leptestheriidae; genus Leptestheria; species Leptestheria dahalacensis. The sequence continues at coordinate 50,558 of JAIQCU010000231.1, read as the reverse complement.
CGTACCCCGGGGCATTTCGGGGCAACCCGAGGTTCCTGAAATTTGGCAAAACTAGGCACTTCTGATGTCTAGAAAACTAAACACACTAAAATATCGGAAAGGACGATCTAGGCACCAAAGTGCCTAGAAACTAGGCACTTGGGATATCACTGAGCTTGCAAGTTTGCGGGAAGAAACGCCAAGAATCGGGAGAGCTTTTCGTGAACAAAACGGATAATACTCGCATTCTGACCCGGCCAAGAGAGGCACTTCGTTCAACAGACGTTGGAAAAGGAAAGTACAGTGACTTTTTGGAAGTTAGCGAAACTCAACACCACAGTCCTAATATATTCTTAATATTGGACGACAAAGTCTATGCGCAAAGCACATAACTGACTCTGGTGCTTCTGTCCGAAGAAGCAGAAGTCACCCTTTAGTCTTTTGGTAAATCCGAAACCGTACGTCTTTGTCGTCTGTTTCTGAATGGTACGAGGCCGACGATGCTCGCGGAATTGTGGCGTGTTAAAGAATACAACGAAAATTAAGCAAGTTTTAACAACGTTACACGCTCTGTAATTAAACCTTGTCTCTACGCTAATATCTCAGGTTGAAGGAATACTGCACATCGTTTATGGCCTCTCTCTTTCCAGCCCCGTCCGGATATGTGGGAGGCCTTTTGAAACCCTGATCGCTTCTGTTGACGCAGACTAACTTCTGTTGACGCAGACTAACTTCTGTACGCTATCAGCACGAGGGGAATATATAACAGCAGAGAATTGAGCTCAGTTACTTGAGGCTTCGTATGGATGTCTTGCTACAGCACCGGAACCTAACACCGGGATTCAAAATTCGCATTTCACACCTATCCAGTTGGGGAAATTTCTTTTAAAATTCCTGATTCGCACGGATCCACCAATTAACTAAGCAAAGCTCATAATTTCACATATGATATAAAGTGTCATTCTCATAATGACACTTTAGTAATTAGGATATTACTTGCAGGGCTGGGTATGTAGGTTAGCGAAAGCTCCTTTGATCAAAATGGACAAGATGGAAGCTGAAGCTGAAGCCTCTAAGAAAATCTCCGAAACGAATAACTTCTGTTGAAATAATAGTAATTTATCCTTCTGATGCTTTCGTCACATTAATGAGAATTCATCTCCGTTAGGATCGTCCCTTCGATACTTTCAGTTATCGCAGACGAAGCAGGAAAAGGCGGGAAAGGTTGCCAGGAGTAGAAGACAACGTACCAAATGCGAAATGCGTAAGGACATACACCATTTCAATGGCGAAAATAACACACATATGATGGCCAACTTTTGTACTACAGAAGTTGTTGGCGCATTGCCCAAGTCCAAATAGCTGGTGACGCCTTAACGAACGTATGTCTGTTGAAACATGTTAAATGAGAAATTCCAAATTCTTCTGTGTTCAAATGCTCACTGATTTGTTGAGATTTCCCATTAAGGAAGTAGCAAAACGGTCGGCAAAATTTACAGTGAGCAGTCGTACTTGCGATGCAGCGGATGGGGTTCACTACTTTACGCAGCAAAGTGTACATTTCCACGAAATAGCATGTTTTTGCGATGCGACGTCTTACGAACGAAATGCAGCGAAGAGATTTAGTTGCGGTCCAGAAGTGGACAAGTGAAATAATGGCAAAAAATTCATACAAAATCATGGAACGGTAGGTACTTCACATATTGTTATATTTGTGCATGTAATATTCATTTCTGCATAGTTGGTTTCTGTTTGCTGTTAAATTCAACTGTTAGTTTGGGTGAAAAAGTGGAAATACCACAAGGGATCTCTTTGAATCACAACGCTTCTTGTCAAATTGTTGACATAGATCAATCATGTTCTGGAAAAAAAAGAACGCTCCGCTGCAGATTGATTCTACTGAGAGAGCTCTGAATTTAAACATGGATTTTTTATGTTATTTAAAGTGCAACTTGCTAAAAGTTTAAATCATTCTTTTTGGTTGTCCCCCTACGTGTTCGCGCAATTTTTTCAAGTGCGTATCACCGGGGCTTGGGTAAAGGTACATGTGGAGTTCCGCGCAATATATCAACAAACCTGCCGTTCACACGTAAACTTTAAAACTTACTGTTTAAGTCAGTTTCGCTCAAGATTTGTGTTGCAAATTAATCTGTTCGAAAGACGAGGACGAAGAAGCTACATCCGATGTCGATAAGAGTAAAGAGACAGCGGCAGCAGAACGTACGAAAACTGGTCTATCAAAATTGCATGAGATCTTCCACGACAAAAAAATAGCGCGTGCAATTCTGCTTCATGGTTAGTGCTTTGATGATCTACGAGATCTTTCATTCCAGCAAACGTTCTGTCGCATTCCCCACACGCAAGTCGCTGAGTATTGGAATGAAGCCGCAGGTGCGCTGCCAGATCCTTTTCAGCAGATTTTCTTGGCAAACTGAACATTGGGTTCTAAGAAAAAGATCCCCGAGAAAAAGAATCCGACATACCTCACCAATAGACAATATTGATTGCAAAAGACGGGATGCCCAACAAAGAGGCCTTCAATAACGTAGCTGTAGCTCAGATAACTATTAGTATCCCCCAAAATGTGGCCGCCAAAGAACGTACATTTCAATATTAGCAGAACTGTCAACAGTGCCATTAAAACAGTGTACGAAATCGACAACAACTGTGAACGTGACCTACACTGATGGCTCATGGGATGGCATCAATGCGGGTTTCGGCACAGCTTCTAGTTATAAAACGTCCTACACTTTGTAAAGGAAGACTCCCAGGACCATTGCCTTGCTATTTTACCGTAACTGACACGCTCAACATTTCTTTTGAATATTGCTAAGATAATACTCAACGTGAAACAAAAAACTGGCGTTCTTTACAGGTTGACAGGCGGTGATTAAAGCACTAGGTGACAAGGAAACAAATGATTCAGACCCTTACACAACGGTCGCTACGAAAAATTTAAATATTTAAAGCACACTCGAAAGATTATAATCGTATGGTGCCCAGGTCATAAAGGAGCTTGGTGTAACGAGATTGCAGATCGGCTGGCCAAGCAGCGGAAAAGGACCTCAGTGAATGAACTTAACTTGGGTCTTCCGAAATTTTATGTTAAACACCAAATAAGGCGTTTTATCACAGATACCTAGGGAATAAACTGGGCCTGTCCCTCTTTAAATCTCAAAATCCAAATTTTAAAAAGGCGAGTACTAATACAAGGTAAATCAATTTGCAATTTAGATTGAAAAAAAACAGACGACCAGCACGCTCCTTCGCCTGAGGACAGGGCACTTCCAAACCAAGTAACCATAAATAAATCGAGTAACCAATCCCTGGCGTGCAATGCCCTCTTGGGCTTTTATTCAAAATTGGCAACGCTGCAGCCAGCCGCAAGCCCTTGGTAGGATGCCTCTTTGTCAGATATAGCGAACAAACAGTGATTAGAAACAATGCCTGAAATTACAACGTTAACAAAGCGCATAAAAGTTCAAGAGTTCATTGTGGCGTCTATGGGTTTACTAACGTTTCTTGGCGTGAGAAACATGTAAAGTTTCATCGATTACCTGCAGTAATAAATCACCTAGACAATCGTACCCAAGTGGTGTCAACAAAACGTCGAGCTCTTTGGTTGGCTAACTTGCATCTGAAGCTTACAAAGTCGAAAGAAAAGAACTTGAGAGTGTGCTCTAAATACTTTGAAGGAGCAATCTGAACAATACGTCAGATAAGCTGGTTTGACATGACTTAATGGACGAAATTATACTTTCCGGCAGGTGTTGCAGCCCCCTCTTGTTTCCCAGATCATACTGGGTGAGCTCCTGTGCTGGAACTTGGGCACAACAAGCACGTTAAAAGGAACCTGCATGCTCAGTTACAAAAGAAACCCGCAGCAGAAACTATTCGTGTAGAAGCTACGTGTGACGTCAATATGGTAGCGGTAATTCTGATTATTAGTTAAGATGAGTAGCGATTACAATATTTGGTTTAGAGCACATCAGTTGCAGACCTTAGTGATTTCTTGGGAGAAACCAATAATGACTTGGACGTCACGACCAGTCACAGTGACATGGAAGCAAGCGTTGGGGACATCTCGACAGTTGGGCTGCCCGAGAACGAAGAAGCAGCTATTTTCACGGGCACGTCGCCGGTCAGCGATCCACATATTAACGGTATTCTTCAGAATTATATTCAGTTGTAATCATAATATCACATAAGATTTCCTTTTCTTTCATTGATCTCTTATGCAGATAAATGTGACAGTGCATGTCAAACTGATTACGAGGTGTTGAAGAAGGAACATCGACATTAACAATGGAGCAGGAGAGGTTTGAGAAAGAAACTGGCGACAAAGACCAACGAATAAAGTTCTATGAAGGTTATAATGGAACTGTGGTATATTGATAAATTCTTTATCTTTTCTTGCTAGTGTATTGCAGTACTTCCAGACTTGGTGACTGTGATGGCTGTTTTTCAACTAGTTAGTGCACAGATGGAGCGTGGCAGAAATTTTTCAGTGTTTCAAGAATTCATGCTAACCCTAATGAGACTACGTCTAAAACTGACACTTCACGACCTTGCGTATCGCTTATGTATTAGCAGATCTACTGCGTCCCGCATATTTGAGAAGTGGATCAACTATATATATATATTAGGTTAAGCAGACATGTTTCCTGGCCATCGCGAGATTTATTGCTTGATACCATGCCCAACTAATTTATCTTAACTTTTAGACGCAAACCAGTATTGATATTTGATTGCTTCGAAGTTTTTACAGATAAGCCGTCCAGCCTCGATTCCCGTGCTCTCACTTGGTCAAGTTTACAAGCATTATAATACCGTAACTTTTCTCACTGTAGGCTCTCCAGCTGGTTCCATACTATTTGTAAGCAATGCGTGGGGAGGTAGAACAAGCGACAAGCTTCTAACGGAAAACTGTGGGGTCCTCGACAAATTGATTATAGAGGATGTAGTATTAGCAGATCGTGGATTCAACATAGACCACAGCGTCGCTGTGCGCTACGCTGAGATTGCATTACCTGCATTCACCAGGGGTGAAAACACAGCTCAGTCCTTTAGGCCTTCAAAAAAACTAGGAATATAGCTCATCTACACTACGAGTGCATGTTGAACGGATCGTTGCTTTATTGCGAAGGAAGTACACGATGCTACAGGGCATTCTGAGTGTTGATCTTCAGAGAAGAGCAGATGGAATATAGCTTATTGACAAAATCGCGTTTACCGCCGCTGGGCTGACTAATTTGAGTGAACCTGTCCATGACGCTGACTAGGTATTGAATGACAGTTCAAACAATAAATGTTCTGCTAAATTATCATGTACTGCAAATTAGCGTTTTTCCATTCCGCGCCGTGCATTTTTTGTTGCCAGTGCTGCTATTCTACTGTTACAATAAACCAACAAGATTTGGCATTTACATCTTTGTATTGCAATTGAAACATTACAATTTCTTTGGTACACGACGATTTTTGACAGAGGCAACATGATACCATTGTATGACACAACCATCGTTATCGCAGCATTTCATTTTTGAACCATGGTCTCTTTCCTGCACACACACCAAACTTCAACCTGCCTAGGAATATTCCTGAATTCACACTTGAGACATAGAGGAGTTATTGACCGCGACTTGAATGGTACGAAGTATACGCTGCGGACTAACGGACGAAGAAACATCCATATCACAGGCCGAAACATCACAAATTGGGGCGAACGTAGAATGCATGTCTCCTCGAGTCAGCATTACGTGCAATAGCTGCGGAAAGCTCGGAGGCAGTGTTAACGGGAGGAGTGTTCTCGTCGTTGAAAGGCAAGTCGTCTGGCGTAGGAACCGCCACCACAGGTGCACTTTGAGCTTCCACATCTTCCGATACATCGTTGGTGGTGACTGTGACAGCTGGAGTTTTGGCAATGTTGACCGGCTGCTCAGTTGAAAAGTGGCCCGAGACGAGTTCGGGAAGAATACACTTCAAGAAGAAGTTTTTCGCCTTAAAGAAGTTTTTTTCCCAAAAATCGGCATCTGGGAAAACTCGTTCCACGAAGAAATCCACTGTGGTCCATACGATGAAATCGCAAAACGCAGCCTTGGTGACCTGAAGCTGGGTCTGAACCTGGTAGTAGTAGCGGTGGCTAACTTAAACGTAGACCGCCATCGACAAATCCTAAACAGAAGTCTGCTTTCTCCAATCCGTCAGTCACAATCCGTGTTTGATGCTGTGTGGACACTAAAAATTTCACCGATTCAGTAAAACAATTGTTTCACTTCTTTTGTAGGACTTGTGTATACCTTTACTTCTGCTATTCCGTCTCCACAGCACTGGCAGAAAACTTTCGCATCCGTGAATGCTGCCGCAAACGGAAATTCCAGGTTAATTACCAGTCCACAAGGCGTGGCAGTATACGACTCGTGAAAGGCATTACGGAATTCTTCCAGTTCGCGCAGAGCGCTTTTCTCTTGCTGCTTCCCCCATTCAGTGGCTGGCGTTGAGAAATTCACCGAGGAGCAGATCTGCTTCAGTAAGCTGACAGACGGCTTGTCAATGGAGGAGTGACATACGGTTTTGAATGTCGAAGCTGTCACTCTTCCTTGCCTATGTCGTTTCCACAGGTTACAACTTGCCTGGAGCCTTGTGCTCTGTTCCAAGACACGAGCCTGTTTGTCGGTGACTTTTATAGGTAGGCCTTCGCAGTACTGCAAGAGCTCCTCAACGTTTGCAAGGGACTTCTTTGGAAGTAGACAGAGAAGTTCTGGAATCGCGTTGCTTCTCGAAGACGGTCCCACGTCGTTGCACCCTTCAGCCAATCCATATAGCAACCGGCGTTTTCTTGTTGCCTTCAATGCATCTAAATGGGCAGCAAACTCGTGATCCGTAGGTGGAGTGATAACTATCGAAGCAGACTTCGCTTTGGGCGTGCTTTTCGCGTCTGTCCCTGAAATGGCATTTTCGATGATCTTCTTTTTGTGTTCCGCTGAAGCAAAGCTAATATCCCTTGCTTGTTTGTATCCACCTACAACACATCAAAGTTACTTTTATTTATGCTAATGTGACTTCAGTTTAACCATACCTTTTTAAGACACGGAACCAGCCATCTATTAGGTTTCCCTGTGCAAGTTTTCGCCTCTTTGTACTGTGTTGCCAAGGCCACGAAGAATATAAATCCTGCAACGTGGGAACAGCATTCACCCAGCCTAAAAAGAAAACAAATAATCTTTTATCAGCATGTGTCGAACAATAGCATTATGCTTCCTTACCCAGCCATACATGTGCAGTGGGCAGACACTATCTCGCCTGAAGTTTTTACGATGATCCAAGGTTGTAATGGCTTGTTTCGCAGAGACTGGGAGTGCTTTGCCTGAAATAAGAACTACATTGTACAAATTGTTCCACAAAAAAACGAAACAAATTAATACCTTGCCAAGGCATACGGTGCGATGTTCTTCGAAGTTGTACATCTCGCAAGTTTGGTGATTTGCAAAGCTGACATCACTCACCCATCCTGATACCACGTAGTTGTGAGCTTCGAGCGACTTGTAGGCTCTCAGCTGGTCCTGAGTGTAGTAACTTGGCTTCATAACGAAGTAATTTACACTAACGAAGTAACTAACAGGGGCCAGTCCTCATCTTCACTTGTCAAATCCACAACGCAAAAAGAGGTACGGGCCTGTCCCGCCTAAAAGCACAATTTTTTCCTCATACCGAGCTTTTTCGTCACTTTCAAGTCCTTGTGCATATGACGACAGGTTTTCCATACTTCACCGCATAGTTTTTAGCCCGAAAAGTCCATTTAAAGTTTTTTTATTCCGGAAAACTTAAGGCAGCTCTATGTAAACAAGGCAGTAAACAAAGATCGATCATACTAGGAATATGGCGGCTGTCCGCAGAGAGATCTGGCAGCGTTTTCAATGCACCCCAAGGATTGTAACTACGAATTCAGACAACCAAAGCCTTTAGCTCGTTTCTTTAAGCATCAGCAAGCTGAAAGCTTTAATTTCTGTGTTAACAGCTAGCCTCCTTCGCACAGTTTTTTATGTCAGGTCAAGCCTCGGGTGACCCAGTGTGTACTTAAAAATAAGCTCTCGGTCCAAGGTTGAGTCAGATCGCGTAATGCTTCCCGAGAGAACACAGGTTAAGAGTGGGTGCATTTAAGGTAATTCGAGGTCAGACTTTCACTTTCGCCCTTTCTTTTTTGCGTTTACTCATTCTTTATGTCTGTTTAGATATTTTGTACGTCACTCTGCACATTCCGGCGTATTCCTGCAAATTCTGCCAATCCATGCGTATTACACTCGAACCAACTTCATTCCATGTGTCCTTCGTTCGTTAATTGTTTTGGTCCTCCGAGTTTAAAAGCATTCCGTCTTAACACTAGTTTTTAATTAGTGGTAGTACGTGTTTCTAAGATATTCATACTCAACGTTTACTGTTATTATTTATTAATAATTGCGTTTTCCACAATTGGGGGGAGGGTTAGGAAAGTTATAAATCCGGGCCGGGAGACCGGACAGAGCGTTGTGCAAATCCTCCGTAAGGCGGTTTTGCTTTTGCTGCAGAAAAAGCCAGAATTGCAAGCAGCTTTTACTTTAGATGCTGAAAGTGATGCTTCGAAATTGTTTTTGCAGTGTACAGCCATTGACATGTATGCAAGAAACGGAAGAATCGTTCCAAACGGTTGCGACGGGGGGCAATTGATTGACATCGTTGACGACGATGAGATCCCTGACATGCAGGGCGGTATTGTGGTGTCGTACGAATGTATAGTCAGATCAAAACAAGTCTATGCAGATATCTCTAGTCAGACTGGAATTAACCATGAGCTGAGTACTGTATTAGAACAGTCAGCTTTACTGTGAACGAGATTGAAGATCACCCCATACAAGAAACGTGTAGTTTCCTAAATTTGAATCTACCCTGGCGAGTATAAGGAGTTGAATTCCGTCTCTTTCATCCGGTTACACACAAACGGAGTTTTCTGCTGAAGGGTCAAACAGTGTTGAACCAATAGTAGTCGCTTGCACTACATGGCCTGCGGAGCAAAGCCACGACGACATTTCAGTGGTTGATGCTTCCTTGAAGTAATCTGTTAGGATACCCAACCTACCTAAACAGCTTCCAGAAGCTACTGCGAATGGTACCCTAAATTCTTAAAAATATGCTGCGATTACTTCCCCTCCTTCGGATCAGGTCCAGCAATAAAAAGACTACGAAATCTTACCAAGTGGGCTGGCAGATACGTACGCCATTATTGGCAATGGAGATGCTAAACATGGGTATGTTTTACGGTTATGTGGACCTGAATTATGCCATTTGTATGATATGCATTTTCAGGCCGCTTCCCACCATAAATTTTTCAGTCTATGGCGAACAGGCGGATTTGGAACAAATTCAAATCAAGTCTTAAAGCCAAAGCTTTCGAGAGAAACCGGGTAAAAAGTAAGGGAATAGTTCTAATAAAACTGAGAAGGAAGTTCCCGCTACTGGTGAGACCCGAACGGCCGTGGAGAAAGACTTGCATGCTGTGTCCTCAACTGATGCCAACCTTTGGAAACAGCGCCTTCAACTTATCTTCCAGTGACCGGCGTCAAACAGTCCAAATTACAGAGGGCGAATGAAGAACCATTAGTATTTCGCAAATCTAGGGAGTTTCCCAGATATCCGGGGAGTGTTGGGTATCCGGATAGTGAAAATCGATTCGAATTACATTTCGAATCCATACATTTAATAGACAACATAGGTAAATGTTTCTTTTATCGATTCATGGACACTCGTGCGTATTCCGCAGCGCGTAATCTTGAGTTATAACAATGCAAAGCCTGCCAAACATAAAGCGACCGAAAGAAGACGCACTTGGTCTTTGCTTGTGGCTCCGAGTACATAGGTTGTCAATTTAATTCAATTTAGTTCAAAATGCCAAAAACTAAAATAGCCCCTTTAAGTTATAGCATCGCGTGGAACTACTGTAAGAAACACGACGATGGCAGAGTGAAATGTAAGCTCTGTCAGAAAATGTGGTCACCAGGAGGTTCAACTTCCCCGCTTCTAAAGCACTTTTAGGTCCTTCATTCTGTCGTCGTTGCAGAAAACGGCGAAGGTGGGAAAGCAACCAACAGCAAAGAAGCACCAAAGATGACGGTCCAACAAACTTAGAAAAACTTCGGCCAGACCATCAGAAGAGAAATCCTTGTAGAGCTAATTACAAACTGCGTCGCCCGGTACACGTGACCTATCAGCATTACGGACGGACACGGATTTAAAGAGCTGATCCGGTACTTCGCTCCGAAGACTGGCTCAAGCATCATCAATTCGTTACACACAAATATGGATCTTCTTTGAAGAATGAAGTCCGATATCTGCTTGACCACTTTAACACCCCTGATGCGTACGGCTTTCATATCGATAACGCCAAGAACATTAATCCTCTCATCGATTCGTTTGTCCCCGACCGTCATGTGGTACCCTGTTTTACCCACACGAATCAACTGGCAATTAATGAGTGCATCTAGGAGCCTTGGACTGCGCAACAGCACATCTGTTCTAAGGAGTACTACAAAACATTCTCGGAAGTCAGGGCCATCGTGGAACGAATTGAAGAAGAGGGAGCGGGAGAAAGTGGAGAAGAACACAAAACGGTTCTTTCCACTGTAATCAACGATGGACTGCCCGAAGCGATAGAATTCCACGGTAAAGAAACTTTTATTAGTTTCATATTGTTATCTCGATAATACTTAGGGAATAAAGCTAGTGCAGCTGTGTACTAAGCGCGCACTTTAATACAAGCTTCAGTCTTGCTCACTTCCGTTTCTCTCTGCTGATACAACATATTGGCGACGAGGATAAAACAGTATGGCTGATACCAAGGTTCCGTGCCTTCTTGCTAAAGGCAAGAGTATTGCTGCTTCTGCGTATGGGGGATATGCAGGTACGCCTTCTGATCCGTCTGCAGGTACGCCAGCCTCGAGTTCTTCATCTGGCATTTCTCGAGTTCCTTCTGATCCGGTAAGTGTGGTTGATGTTTTTGGCCTCGAGCTGTTCAACCCTGCTGTCCAAAAATGAGACATTTACAGAAGTCGTCTGGAAAGTTATTTTCTTGACAATGGCATTACGGATCCCGTTCGTATGCAGGCAATTCTTTTCACTACTACAGGATCGGATACCTGCGCCCTGCTTTGGATCTCTTCGCTCCAGACAGCCTCACCACAAAAACTTACGCGGAATTGTGCGCCAAACTGCAAGACCATTTCGTTCCGGAGAAAATAGACACTGCTGAAAAGTACAAATTTTATCAGCGTCGTTAAAAGTCCGGGGAGTCCACCAGAGGCTTCGTTGTAAATTTGAGGGCTTTGTCTAAGGATTGCGACTTCGGTGCTTTCCTAGATTTTGCGCTACGTGATGCATTCTTTATCGGATTGAAGGACGAATCGGCATGTAAAAAGCTTTTACAGCAGAAGAATCATACGATTACTAGGGCTGTAGAAGTTGCTCAAGATATGGAAACTGCTTCTACGGAGGCTGAGCAGTTCGAAGGGAAGAGTGCAAGGGCAAATGTTGTTACGGCCAAAACTAAGTCTACTGAGAAATCGCCACGTACTGTTAATTCTTTCGATTAATCGATTAATCCTTTCCTGCAAGCTGGCCACGTCCGGAGGACTTGTTTGCAACAATGGGGAAGGGTGTCTTGTTCTCTAAAATTGATCTCCCCCAGGATTATATGCAACTGGAGTTGAAAGAGGACTCCAGGTTATTGACTTCAATAAACAGATCCTTGGGATTGTTACGTTACCCCCGTCTTACGTATGGTATCTCGGTAGCACCTTCGGTTTTTCAAAGAGTGATGGATGAGATCCTTCGTGATCTTCCGTTCGTAAAAGGGTACTTGGACGACTTGCTGATTTCAGGTTCCACTCCTGAGGAACACTGGGAACGAGTCAAGCTCGTGTTACGTCGTCTCGATGCTGCAAATGTGCGACTTCGGTTTGAAAAATGCCAGTTCGGTGTTTTGCAAGTGCCATTCTTAGGATTCATCATCTCAAACGAAGGTATTCATATGGACAGTAAGAAGATAACTGCGATTCAGGAAAGTCCCAGGCCGTCTTGCTTAAAAGAATTGAGATCGTTCCTCGGATGGTCAACTACCTGAGAAAATTCATAATAAACTTAGCTCATGTGTCCGCTCCACTCTACGAATTACTCCGGGAAAGAGTTTCATGGAAGTGGGACGGGAAATAAGAAGTAAGCTGGAAGAAACTGAAATATCTTCCATCTTCATCTGCTTGTGATGCCTCGAGTGTTGGCCTTGGAGCATTACTTTTACATGTTTATACGGGCGGACCGCAGAGGCCTATTTATGCATCTCGTAGGTTGTTAGACGTCGAACGACGTTACTCCCAAAGTGACAAAGGCTTTGGTATTTGGGGTAATACGGCTCCATTCTTTTCTGTATGGGTACGGGGAGAGGTTCACTTTGGTGACGGAACACCAACCGTTATTATCGCTGTTTGGGCCTAAAAAGGGAATTCCTACATTGGCCGCTGCGAGACTCCAGAGATGGGCTCTCATTTTTCAGCTTACACGTTCGTCATCGTCTACTGCCAGTCTGAAGACAACGTTGCGGATGTTTTCTCATGATTAACCTTCACCACTTGTGGAGGCAGATCCTGACGGCAAGGAAGTGGATGGGTTCATAAGGTACTTGTTCGAGGTTGCCCCCGTCTCCTGTCAGGATGTACGCGCAGACTGTTAAGGATCAAACACTTAGTGAAGTCTTGCATCGGGTTAAAATTGGCTAGTCGCATACAGAGAAGAAGTCGGCCATGCTGCGCCTTTTCTCAAAATAGCTTCGGAACTTTCCGTCGAAGCTGATGTTTTGTTCCGTGAGAACCGGATTGTAGTTCCGGAAACTTACGAACACTGGTACTTCCAAGTGCTACACGAAGGCATCAAGGGATTACCAGACTGAAAGCGAGCGTCAGAATGAGGTCTTTTAGCCAGGAATCGATTCAGATTTGGAGAACGTAGTGAAAACTTGCTCCACCTGTCACTTGCATTGCAACAATCCACCATCTAAGAAGGATTCAAAATGGTCAGTCAGATCCTGAGATGCCGTGGACCAGATTACATTTGGATTTTGATGGTCCTGTGCTGAACAAAATGCTGTTAATTGTGGTAGATGCTGCCACCAAATGGCCACAGGTAATGGTTCTTCCTGCTGCTAATTCTGCTTACCTCATTCAGGCATTACGCGAAATTTTCGCCCGTTTTGGACTTCCTGCCGATGTGGTAACCGATAGCGGAACGCAGTTTACGTCATCGAAGTTCCACGATTTCTTTCGCTTGCATGGGCTACGCCATCTCCGTATTGCACCGTATCATGTGTCTTCCAACGGGTCGGCTGAGAGGTTTGTTCAAACGGTGAACGCCAAACCTGCGGATTTGCAAGTAATAATCGCAGTATTTATTTTCCTACCGATCTACTCCGCATCAGACGACCGGGTTGTGTCCTGCCGAAATGAAGATCCTATTCAGAATGAAAATCGATTGCTTACAACCACGGCGACTTGAGCAGAGTATTTTCTCGCCGGAGTTTTCACCTGGAGCTGCCGTGTGGGCTCGGGATTTTCGTCCGGGATGCCGTTGGATGCCTGGATAGCTTACTAAAAACATCGGAAATAGTATGTACGAGGTTGACTGCGACGGTTACATAATTCACCGACCTGTGGACCAGTTACGACAGCGCATCGCTGCTGCGCCTGTCGTCTTGTCTGCTGCTGATTGGAGTGACGTGGACCTGGAAGACCACAAATCTTCAACTTCAAGTCCTCTACCTGCTGTTATTCCCTATTCTTCTTTCTTCTTCTTCTGAAAATGAACAATTCCCTGACATCTTGCTCGGAAGAATGTATTTGCTAACCGAATGATTTTGCTTACGACCAAGTCAGATAACACAGACGCAAACTCAACAAGAAACTAAGTTATTTCCCGAGTAAGCTGGGCGAATCCAATAGCACCTTTTCCTAAAGTAGACGTTGAACAATAAAAATGTATTCTATCAAGGAGAAAGGATCTTCAAGGTCTTCAAAGGTGGACTCCATGATACTAACAAGTAGCTGCAGCATCTGCCTAAGGCGATCTACGTATTACACGTAAGCATGTGGTCCACATAATAGTACACAAACAGCCAGTGCCTTTGAGAAAACAGTGAGGTGAGGTCCACTATCTTGATCTTCATTCGTACGCGAGACAACATCAAGCCTCCGTTTGTTTCGGGTTTGAGAAAACAGAAAGCCTTTGCACTTCTGCCACTGTAGTTGGTAACAGGAACGACTTCCGCTTATCATTCGTCTTTGCTGTGCTCTGGCTACGGGTGGGTTGCAGAAACTCGGCGCAAAAACGGCCGCACGTTGGCGCCATTGTCACAGCACCCATTAGCTGCCGTTGGTGTACGGCCATGTGGCTTGTCTGTGATGTTTCTTTAAAGATTTAATGGCAAATTACAGTGAAAAAAACCTAGCCCATCTTCAGCAGCTGCTAAAGCATCAAGGAGTAAAGACAACTGGAAAGAAAGAAGGCTTAATTAAAAGGTAAGGTCACGTCTACACACAACACGTTATTTATTCACAGACAGCATGGGTGTGGTAAAAGAAAATCACCAATCTTTAATAAACTTCTTTAACGTTCTACAGGCTGGAGTTCTAAGACAGAAATGCATTCACAAGACTACTGCAGTCAAGTGAGAACACTGCAGAGTTTCGGATGACGTTGCAGAGCGACAGCCAATACAAAGTCATTCACTGTGGTTGCTATGTACTAAAGATTACGGTTGTGACAATCCAAGGCTACCTGCAGGAGCATTATGTGCAAATGTTTCAAAAGCATCCAGCTTTTGGGATATATCATAATTACCATCTTAAGTGCCTCTGGTTTGTAGCGAACTTCAGCGGAACGTTCATTCTTTCACGCTGTTATGCTTGAATGAAGAAGGTCGTTTACCGTGCAGACATCCTTCTTTGCCTTGCGGAGGCATTAAGGAAGCGCAGTGTGAGTGTGGTAGCGAGACGGGACCTTAGCACACTGCAAGCACATTATTACTGGCCTCGTAGAACTGGAGGACCTCACTAACACTGAATCTTCGTCAATTTCCCACTTTAAAGCTGCAGGCCTTTCACAATTCAAAGGGTGTCTAGACTGGACCACCGATGAAGGCAGACCAGTTCGACCTTTGAAAAGAAAGAGATCGGACAGGCTTGACTCGAAGCCTCTTAAATACCGCAGTACTGTTCAGTCCTTCAAAGGTCAATTCTGTATTGTAGGAAACTTGTCGTTTACCTACTCCAGTAGCAGTCGCAAACCGGTCATCATGCAGCTATGCCTATACAAGATGCCTGTGAATCTTTATGCTCCGAAATAATACCATGATTATGCGGTATAGTATCTGCCAGACGTTCTGTTGGATGAGGTTCCAGTTTCAAGGAGCGACGAACAAATCAGGTCGGCATTGGAGACGACTCGAAAGCAAGCCCCTTGTAAAGAATGAAACATGTCCGCTATTTCAAAATACATCCGTCTGACTCTGATTTTGAAAGCTTTCGCTGATTCTTTGCCATCTTTTCTTATATTACGAATTTGATAACCGAGTACATTTGCCCGTTATTGTTTAGGATCTGCAAGTTAACCAACAAGAGCAATAGGTTGGAGGTCACGCGGTCTTAAATGTTACCTCGAAGCCTCAGGAACTTGCCTGTGATGGTATGGAAGAGAGTACGAGAATGTAGCTATCAGAGAGTACACCATACTGACAGAGAGAAATTTTTACTCACAGCGGTATTCCTGCAGCAGTCCTGCGCTCGATGCTTGCTACTTCAATACCAAATTTCTGCCATCGCGAATGCTTCTTCGTCGAAGCGCTCGACGGGGAGTTCAGAAGCTGAATTTATATTTTTATCATTAGTAAATATTTCATAATATTAAATGCGCTTTATATGGAAGGCGACGTTGCGTTATTATGCTTATTCTTCCATACTTGGCGCGTAACAAAGCCAGCGCAGCGAACTACACAGTCGGCATTTTAACAAAAGCTATTGTCTTATTTACACCCGTCTTTCCCGACACTACACTGAGCAGGCTAGCACAGGCTAAAAGTTATAGCGGGCGCCCCGCTTCAAACCACAACGGAGGAAAATGTACACCGTAATTGTAACTAGTTGTAAACAAACAAGAATTCGGTTATTGGCCGTCAGACGATTGACTAGAGATTCCTAGAAGCAACGTGGCCAAGTGATTTACTTTTTTGAAGAAAAATTATTCTCCATCATCCAAATTCATTCGTTTTTCTTTGTATTTTTTTGAATATTACATTACAGCCCATCGAGTAATTAGTACATTTTTCAAAATGGAGTTACCAAATAAGATACAACGGTCAATACCTTTATCGTTTACCTCTTGGGTAATTNAAAAATTATATTCGAATTCGGCTGGTGATTTTACGTAGGAAACAGTTTTTGAATGTTTTCTAATCGCGTTGGGTTGGCTGTAGCTTGGGCTCAAAATTTCAGTTTGCCGAGCGCGCCAAAAACTTTGATCCACGGCCACGCCCACAATAAATTTTTCTCGTGCCTCCAAAATGGCCCTAGGGCAATTGGGGGACATGGTTTACATGTACTCCGATTTTGAAACGGATCGGCCAAAGTGGGGTTGACTCGGTTTGTCGATTTCACATGGAATTACCCTCTTGTGAGATGCCATTGGAGCAATCAATTTTATAACATTGTTATCATTTCCTTCAGCTTTCACAGTGTAATTTAGCAACAACTTACTAAACATGAATTTCTTCACGATCTGCATCTGCTCCATAACGTACTGTGATCCGTTAAACTTTGTTAAACAAACGCCATTCTCCATTTCGAACCCATAAGCGTCATAACAGCACAGCGGACTAACAACTGACGCACTCGGACACGTGAAGTAGCTGGTGAAAGTTAAAGCTCATGTTGTAAGTACGATACAATTTCTCGAAATCTTTTACGAAACGCTCGATTTTAGTAGTTGCATCAAGCGGTTCCAACTGAAACAGGGGCGCGATCTCGATAACATGTGAACGGTTTGTGACAGCAAGGTCAGGTGCTTAAAATAGGGTCCAGGAGGAACGGCTTCTAAGATGGGGTTGTAAAAGAAAAGATTATAAAATTCAACTGCCTTCCAGTAATGTCTGCCTTGAAATGTTCAGCGCTGCAAACGGACGAATTCCTTCGGAACGAGAATTCTGAACAACAATTCATCTAGGGCCTTGACTGTACCGGGGGAGCCAAGGTATCAATGTAATTTTTATTGAAGTGCATGATTGAAAGAATAATTTCAATTCCTAAGTTTTTCCACTCTTCTAGTCCGCTCTTTCACAAAAGGTTCCGCAGGAGAAGCTGTAAGAGCTGAAGCAGCAATAGTGTTTTGGCAAAATGGCAGTAGGCATCGCTAATGTTTTTGAAGACGGCATGGAAAAACGATTTTCGTTTTTGTTAAGGATAAGATCAAGCTTATATGTGGTAAGCACTGCAACCCTACTGCGTATGACCCACTCTTGTTTGCTACATTTCGAGCATCTTATTTCGTCCACATGGGGAAAGACAGCGTCACCAAAGATGGAGTGCACCTAAAAACATAGAAAGGCAGTAGACAACAGGAAGCGCTATGCCGTGGACAAAAGTCGAGGCGTAGTCAGATCGAAGGAGCAGCGGGTAGAGGGCCAAACCGATGTTGGCCAGGCAGTCATTACTGTCCTTTTGGTGTTCAGGAGAACAGTAACAGTGATGCAAGATACAACAGTTTTGATAACCTTTTCTTAGACATGTAACCTCAACAATTTAATTCCATTCATTTTAATACCTTTATGATCTAGCGATAAAACATTACGGGTGGCCACCATGTGAATCATGCGCTAAGCACCGCTGATGGTAAGATTTGTGGAAAGGCGAATTAGCCCCTGCAGCTTCATTTGCAGCCTTTCTCGTTCTAGAAGTTTTCCTTTCCTTAGAGTTAATTTTCTTATGTTTAGGCTCAAGCAAAATCATATAAAAGCGCTATTTAGTTCATTCGAGAGCTGAGTTGGTGTTTAGACTTCAGTCCTCCTCCTCCAGTCCTCCAGAACTCGAGTCGTATGACGGTGCCCCTCTCGGTTGGTTTGCCTGGATCGATGTCTTCAGAGCGTTGGTCCACGACACCGGATTATCCCGAGGGAAGAAGCTGGCGGTTGTCCGACGTAACGTGAAGGGCAGCTGCAGCTGCACGGACGTCATTTACGGTCTGGGAGGCGGGGACGCAGCCTACAGGGAGGCCCTTTGCCGACTCAAGGAGTACTGTGGCCGCCGGGATGTCCTTCGTGCGGCTCACCTAAAAGCCGTGGGGAAGCTAGAGCCGGAGAAAACTCCTTCTCAGCAGCGCTAGTCTAGATCAAAAATGGGTACAGAACGGAAAGCTGTGTTCGCCTCTTTTATTATGCTCGCGCGCAGTATGCTTTGCGTAAATGTTGTTCCAGATAGAACACACCTTAAGTTATATTTAAGCTTCGTAAATCAAGAAACCTTATCTTTAAGTTTAACAGCCCCAGTCTTTAAGCCCCTTCTGTGAATTTTTAGTTCCTTGAGCCGTTTCTAGAAATCTGTTTGATCCAAGTTTTGTAACCCCTTACTTTACATGTAAACATCCTTCTCTTTCCTTAGTTCATGGTTCATTGCTAGGTTATAAATTGTACCCCTTTTTCTTCCAAACGGGATTCTAAGGTCAACTTTCGAACTGTTAAGACCGGTCGTTGGTTGGCAGACGAGATTAAGTCGTTGGAGTGTTAAGATCGCTCTGTCGAATTGTAAAGAGTTAAAAGTTTCTATTGGTCTGAAATACAATTGGCAAAAGGCGAAGAATCTGAGTCGTTAAATTTTTGTAACTCAAGTAACCGGGAACAATGTATCGCGTGGTAGGTAGCGCCACAAGGGTGCATTTACATGCTATGCTGTTGGTGTCGCGCGCCTAGTTCAAACACTTTCCTTTATTTGAATGAATATAACAAAACTAAATATTTTCTTCGCCTCTATTGTAAGGAGAAATTAATGTCTAGCATTCCTTCCAACCTTTCAACGATATAGAATTTTGACGGTAGATAGCAATTACCGTAAAAAGTAAAAACGCTTTTTGACGAGCGTCAGGAACTCTAGTGTTTTTTGGAGCAAACACAATTCATACGACCCAATTTCTGGCATGCTTAGGATGTCGTGCTCAGTTGGCCTCACACAGCCATGTGAGAAAATGACCCAACTGGTCAAGTTCATTAGTTTGATGGCGTATCGGAAGGCCGCCCACACGTCAGGAAGATTCGGAAGTTTCCTTTATTAAAATTTGCTTTTGGCTTTCTGGTTGTTTGCACTTAGGCAAACATCTTTGGAATAAGTAAACAAATTGGTTTTTCCGGTGAGAGAAAGACTTCGATAATAAAGAAGGCTATTTTCCATTTAAGTTTCGTAATTTAAACACAGCTGATGACGACGTTGATCATAATCCCTAGATTCTGGGTTTGAATCAAGGAGAGAAACATGGCTCCACAGTGCGATTAAGTAGAAGAGGGTGTTATCATTGGACTTTTCAAAGCGGGTAGAACAGTTCGACATATCGCTGCTGTAATTGGTAGAAACTTCAAAACAGTGCAAAGGTAAGAATTTGCTAATTGAGTTTGTTGCTCCGTTACGTTTATTCTTTACGCGGTCTAAAAAGATGGGTTACTCCTTTTCGTGAAACTGGAGAAGTGAATAGACTGAAGGAACCTGGATCCGGAAGGCCTTCTTTGGTAACTGAGCAAATTGAGGAAAGCATTCTTCTTTGCGATGAAGAAAATATTTTCGTGACGACACCACAAATAAAAATCGATTTGGATCTCGACATATCACGTCATACGGTGCAGAGGTATGCAATCGCAACACGACGCATTTCGGTTTCACTTCCATAAAAAAATTTACATGTATCCCAGTGTGTGAAAACGACATGAGAAGACGACTTATTTGGCGGCCAAAAAAGTTAAGATGAAACACGAGCATCGACACCACCAGGAAACGTTTGCTGC
This sequence comes from Leptestheria dahalacensis, assembly GCA_022114935.1. Classification (NCBI taxonomy): domain Eukaryota; kingdom Metazoa; phylum Arthropoda; class Branchiopoda; order Diplostraca; family Leptestheriidae; genus Leptestheria; species Leptestheria dahalacensis. Next base: position 30,478 of record JAIQCU010000231.1, on the reverse strand, counting down.
CCTTTATCGGAATAACCCAGTGAAATTTGGAACAAAGTGATGTTTACTGACGAAAAAAACCTTGCCCCTAGCCCAACGGGCAGGTATTGGTAGTGCGGGAAAAAAATACCCGATTTGATTCGTAAAACGTCAAAGGAGTTCGGGACAGTGGACGCTTCGGAGTCCCTGTATGGGCAGCCATTAGTTGCCAAGGGCCGATGATTCTTCGGTTACTTTCCGGTAATTCTGGATATAGGTTTTTATAACACAAGCCCCAACAACGCCTTTTACTTTCAGGACGTTTCAACAGGTTTTAATTCAGATTTATATTAGAGAATGTGTTTTTGCCCCAGGCCAGATCACAATTTCCAAACGGCTTTTTGCTAAAACAAGACAACGCACCGCACCATACATCAGCTATGTAACTATTACATCTATGTTTTGTAAATACTACTTATCATCTTGGTAAGCAGACGTTTTTTGTCTATTTAGCTGAGTTTCTACCTTCTACTCTGGCGTTTTCTTAGATTTTCTTCCTCTGTTACCTAGGTTTAGCTTTTCTAAGACTGGGGTAATGCCCGCAGCAACATTTCAGTTGATAAATACATAGCAATAAAACTGGCATAAATACCTTTAGAGTTGAGAACTTACTTACAAATAGTATCTTTAAAAATCACGAGTTGGACGGTTACTTTTGATTGCGTGCGTTTTTGGTGAATTACGATTCATGAACTACTTGAATTGCTTGTGAAACGCAACATGATGAATTTCTTTGCGTTATTATTATGTTTAGGTTACAAAAGAAAGTAATAGAATTTGTATTATCATTAGTGTCCAGGAACCTTTGACAAGAGAACATGTCAAAGTTCTTCCCTGGCCTTCAAAGGCCCCACCTGAATCCGATAGAGAACCTGTGGGCTGAGATGGTTCGTCTAATTACAGAGGAAAATATGGACGTTACCAAGGAAGAAATTCTTGTCGGAGCTATCCATGGTGCCTGGGCTCTCTTAGAGAACAAGCCTGAGTACTTCCAATGCTCTTGAGGGAGTATGATAAGAAGATTTAAAGCAGTCATCGAGTCTAAAGGCCATCCCTTTAAGTATTGAAATTATTAGAAATGGAAAAGAAATACCAAGTTCTAATTCAGTTATTTCGCTAACTAGCTTAGCGATAAATAACGTTTATTTATGTTTATTAGAAAAGTTTAAAGTTATGCTCTCTACCTGTAATCACGTTTCCAAGAATCCTATGTTTCACATCCCTAAAAACCTGCGTGTTATTTTTATATTCCAAGTTTTCTGCAAAGACACACAAATTTGTCATTTGTATTTTGTTATTTTTATCAACAGAAGTTACTTTCCACTTTCAGATAATTAGCGGCCATGCGACCATAAATGTAGAGGTAACAGCCAGAAACATAAATGCCGTGGTAACATCATAGAACATAAAATTTTTTGCGAAACGTATCACACGTTGTAGAGCAAACAATCATAAGTACAGAAACAAACAAATCAAGATTGAACATGGGGCCGAGAAGTACGGAACAAATGGTTCAAAAAGGTCTGCAACTTGTCAATATTCTTCTTGTTTGCCCAACAGGAACATCAGACGGCATTATCCCTTCCTCAACTTTAACACATGCAGCGAAGCACTTGAAACGAAGAAAGAGCTAAATTTATTACATTCATATTTTACAACTTACTATTTGTTTGAACTAGGCGCGCGACACCAATAGCATAACATTATAAACCCTTGTGGCGCTACCTGCCATGCGATGCATTTATGCAAAGTATACTGCGCGCGAGCATGATAAAAGAGGCAAACAAACCTTCCCCTTCTGTACCCTTTTTTTTTACCTAGACTGTACGCTAAACGTATACATCTGTATGACTCAGATCGGCTGGGAGAAACATTCGACAGCGAGATAATCTAACGCATTACGGCAAAACTAAGTCTCCCAGACCGTTTGGCTTACAACGAGCACAGGCGTTGCAGAGACCGGGAGCCAGTCCCTCCAGCAACTTTGCAGTTGGCTATTCGCCAGGGCAGGAGCTTACGTCAACGCATACGAGGTAGTAGCGGAACACGACCAAAAGGACCGCAGCCTCAAGTCACGTACGGAGCACAGGACAGGCAGAATGACCATAGTAGGACCACGGCAGCTGAGAACTCCCGGGCAGCAAGGGGGGGGGAGTACCTGCAGTTTGTGTGAAGAATATCACCGGCTAACCACGTCGCCAAAGCTTCAAGGGAGCTACAGTTGCGGACAGGTTAGATCATTTACGTGAAAAGGACATCTGTTTCGCTTGTCTCGCAGGTTCACACAGGTTCCGCAACTTTTACTAAGCTAAGGAGTGTGGTCAAAACGGGTGCAAACGACATCACGCACTGCTTAATGACGACGGACCAGTTGCTACAGCGGCCAATGTGCTTGCAGTAAACGCCAGACCAGCTACAATTGCGCTAGGAGATCTCCGACTTCAAATCTCCGACGCCAAGGGAAGGATGATTCCTGCGACAGCCGTCGTGGACGAAGGGAGTGATTGTTCGATAGTCCGGGATGGCTTCGTGAAGCAGCTCGGCTTCAAGGGAGCACCCCAACTGCTACGGGTCCGAGGGATTTCAGGAACTTCAACAGCAGATACAGTCAGTCAAGTTGATTCTGCATGCGGTCCAAGGGTCAAAGGGTAATATTGTACCCTTAACAGTAAATGCGGTACCGAAAATCTGGAACCCGCTGACTGTTGTTGCCTGGCCCACTCTAAAATCCTGATGGGCACATCTTCAAGAGCTACCGCTTTCAGAAGTAGGAGGGACGGTGGATTTTCTTCAGGGATTAGACCACGCGCACCTCCTGGTTCCTGAGATCGTGCGAGCAGGGGCGCCAGAAATGCTGGTGGCCATGAAGACGATGCTGGGCTGACTAGCGAGAGGAGTAGTAGGCCCGCGCTTAAGCGCACGGAACGCTCGCGTTAATTTCCTGATCCAGGAGGAAGACGACTATTTGGTCTCGGAGTTCAGGAGATTCTGCGCCAGTGAGTTTTGGAACGGAAGCAGTCATCCCAGCGAGGATGGCACCTGAACACGAGTTGGCGACAGAGATAGTGGCGGAGAGCACCCGGTACCTCAAACCATGATACGAGGTCGCTTTACCTTGGAAGCTATGAGATCCAAACAACCGGAGTTTAGCCGAGCACCGGTTGCAGTCCCTTCAGTGTCGGTTCGCCCGTGACCGGTTGAACCGATTTACTGAAATTATAATTACGAAGTACATCGCAATTAATAAGATAAAAACAAACTGGTAAAGGAAGACTACAGAGGAAGTTAGTAAAAGTGCTTCAAAACTGCACACTTGGATTTTAAACTGTTCCAGAAAATTACAAGTTATTTCAAATTGGATATTTGAGGCACTGCATGAAATAACCAAAGTTTAACACGACTTTCAGAATGAGGCGATGGTTATGTACCTCCAATTTATTTGCAACCAATACTATTCAACCTTCTTCTGAAGTTTCGTAGACTGCGGCAACGATGTCTAAGATGAAATAAAATCCAATTGTGGTTTGAACAACGTAATCGAAACGTCTAGTGATCTGCATCGACTTGGCTAACCAGACCACCATTTTTGAGAGAGGCTACCTACTTGTGGCCCCCGCCGTGGAAGTCTGACGAAACGGAAACAGAAGATCCTGAAGTGCTACCGTCCCGATGGTCGGGCCACGTCTCCTTGGCGGAACCCCCAGCTGGTAGTCTGCTGAACTCCGTGTCTCGTTTATCACGAGCGAAACGAGTTCTTGCTTATTTGCTACGATTCGCCCACAACTGCAAGCTACCAAGGACGGATCGAATCACCGGACCACTTACCACATCGGAGTTGAAGCTGGCCCTCATATGCTGTTTGAAAACAAGTCAAAAAGACTTCTTCGGACCGGAAATAACCGCACTACGCGCAGGAAAACCAATCCCGAACCCTTCGACCCTGCTGAAATTAGATCCTTTCCTTGACCCGGATGGCCTGATTAGAGTAGGAGGACGGATTCAACACGCCGGAATCGATTACAGTGCGAAGCATCCCATCTAGCTACACCCGAACGACCATCTCACCCGACTAGTTATCTGGGATGCCCATGAACGCGTGCTACACGCTTCTACCGAGCGCACCCTGGCAGAGCTACGACAGGCCTACTGGGTAACAAGCGGACGACGCGCCGTGTCAAGGATCGTACGACAATGCGTCCAGTGCCGAAGGACTCGGTCCATACCCCAGCCGCCTATCATGGCACCGCTACCTAAAGAACGTTTGAAAGGTTTCCAATCGCCTTTCACAAACACCGGCATAGAATTATTCGGCCCACTGACGGTCGTGAGGCATCGCCGTGTCCATAAGCGTTACGGTTGTTTATTCACCTGCTTGGTGACACGAGCGGTGCACCTCGAGATTACTCACTCTCTCGATACAGACTCCTTTCTAATGGCCCTACGTAGATTCATCAGCCGGAGAGGCAGCCCCTCAGTATGCTTCAGCGACAACGGGACGAAACTTGCTGCAGGAGAACGAGAACTGCGTGAGGGCCTGAAGAGACTCGACCAGCAGAAAATTTACGACAACCTGGCACAACGCGGAATTGAGTGGCACTTTTCGCCTCCTTCCGCACCTCATTTTGGAGGCGTGAGGGAACGACTAGTACGCTCCGCCAAGGTTGCATTAAGAGCGACCCTCAAAAACCGCACAGCCACTGAAAACGCGAAGTCGTTAAAACACTTGACAGGAAAATAACCCTATCCAAAAATCTTCCTGTGCGCCGAGTCACCGTTATCCCTTTCAAGCTTAGGGCGCCCAATGTATAACTGAGGCAACGCTTGAAGGAATGAACTAATCGGCACGTAACATTCCCCAATTTTGACCAAAATTTTAGTTTAGCTTTTTTTCCGAGAATGTCGATTGATTGATGCTCCGGGTTGACATGCTCGAACTCTGCGGAATAATTGCGAACTAGTAGGCTGCGTCCACTTCTATTCATTTCTTGATCTGCAACGTGCTCGGTGCCGTTAAAGAACTCAAGCAGAACTCCGTTTGGCTACTGAAATTCCTTGTTGTCGTATGCATTTAGAGGCCCCCAAGAACGCACGCACTGTGGAATGTGAAGCAACTGGTGGATATAGTATGACATATTACTTAGCTCGTGTAAATTTTGAAACCCCTCTTCGAAGGAACATATTTTTGTGTGGTTATAGACGTCCAGCTGCGAACAAGGTTTTGACAGCGTAAACATGGCTTTGGAGTGGAGACTGAAGTGTCAAAAATAACGATCCGAAAGAATTCCCTCTGAAGCCACGAAGTTATGAACCAAGAAGTTCTTGAACACGCCTTCCAGTGCGCCCTGTGTTCCAAAGATCTTGGAACACGACTTAAATCCCCGGGCACTTTGCAACGCTTCAGAGATGCAATGATTCTGGCCATTAACTGTGAGGTTCCAATGCAGAATGATATTGCATGCCACTTCGAGTTGAACCACAGCTTGTTTAACATTTGACGAACAACAGCGAGGTCAACCCAGTGCAGAGCGTCAATGATGATACCTTTCACGATGTCAAAATGAAGAATGTTGGCCAGAGGAGAAAGTCCTTTTACTCCTTGTACGATTACGTCCTTCTGGCAGTGCCTCCTCTGCTTCAGCCCTTGTTTCTGCATCGGTTCGAAGCTTTTCATGGCTGCCATCATAAGGGTAAACTAACTTGTTACTTTTGTCGTCAGCCTTAACCGTCTTGGCAGTGCACCAACAGCAGCCCAGGATGCCGTTGAACTGCTTTATGTTCTGCAGCTTGCTTCTCGCAGGAGTATCACATGCTACGATCAGGAGATAAACTCTAAAGCGTACAACGCAGTTCACGAGTGCGAAGTTCGTTGATTTCTTTAGCAAAGTACGATAGAAAGCTGTGAAAGTTTGTTTGTCCATAGCCACACCACAAAGAGTTTAAGATCATGTACTTTCTCCTTAACTTGGATAAACTCGTTTATTGTGAAGAAGAGAGGCCACATAGAATTTGTTGAAGACTCGAATAGGCGGGCTCCATCAATATTGGCGGTACGAGATGAGGCCGTATCGTCAGTCACGAAAACCCCAGAATTGGGCTTTCTGTTGAGATTTCCGTCGCAGACATCACTTAGGCCATTCGTCTTTGATCGTCCGGGACGATAGTCCAATGGTCACCAAGATGGAGGTCCTCTAGAAGAAACTTCAAGTCGGCCCTAATACTTTCGTGAAGAAAGTTACTTTGTTCGCTCAGAAGTTGCTCTTGCGACAGCTTACTGTGGCAGGAAGCACAGTGCAGAGAGATGTCTTCTTTGGTGTCAGCTGAAGCATTGGTTTCGTCGACGTCCCTCGCGCTTCGCTTATGTCCCAGCGGCAGCACAAGATGCAGTACTTGAAGAATAAATAAACTTTGTGAATTGCTTGACCCACACAAACTGCATGATAGACAGTAAGATTAGCACCCTTGTATAATGGTTCTTTCAGTCCACCCATCTCGAAGTTGGTATCGTCTTCACTGCTGTCTTCTTTACTCTCACTAGAAGCGTTTTCAGCCTAGATTATAAATGTATGTAAGTGATGTAATACGTAGACTAAACGTGTGAACCTCGGAACTGATTCTTGATGCTAATGTCTCTACCATGCTAATGTTCATGCAAACTGCGTCTGGCAAAATCCTGCCTTCTTCTGGAAAATCCGTCGGGTTGTCATTGCTGCTGGGTTCGGAACCAAAACTATTGCAGCTTGGTCGAGTGAAAGGGTTATCCTGTATACATCTTTCAAATAAATCGTTCTTAAGTAATCTAAGTAATCGTGAAGGTTCCCACTTGCAATGTGCCTGGTCCAGCAGATGATTCTGCAACTGGCATGGTTGACCCTGTTACCTTTTCGGAAATCTTCAATTTCCGTTGCTGCATCAGCGCGGCATGACCGTATTTGAAAGGTTGCTCTTACAGACTATATAGCTTAAGGTTTAATCCTAGTAATTAAGAAAGGTGGAAGACTAGAAAGGAAAGAACAATGGGTATTCGATAAGGACAAAATTGAAGTAGTCAAAAATTTCGCCTATTTGGGTGTTATATTGAACTCCTCTAGGACATGGAAAGATAACATGAAAAATAGAACGAACTTGAGCAATTGTCATGAAACTGAAACCATATTCCAGAACATTCCTGTAGAAAGTTAAAGAATACTCGAACGCTATAGAAACTTCTAGAATACCAGAAAAGTGTCGAACGTTCCAGAAGTTTCTTTAAGTGTCATGTAGATATTCAGAACAACTTGACGAATTGGTAGAAACGTTTACAAATTTGTTGAACAAACTGTTAAAAGACAACATACCGCAAAAACTTATCACGGCTTTCTCGAAACCGTGGTGGTCAGATCAGCTGAACCAATAGAAGAAGAAACTCAGCGAGTTGAGAAAATGGGCTACCAGGGAAAAGTCGATGGCCGCCACGGCCGTATGGAAGAAAAAGAGGAATGAATACAAAAAAGGGATTCGACAGGCAAAGAAGGAATACTGGGACAAACTTCTGGACAAAGCCACGCTCAAAGAGTCGTGGAGACATGAGAAGAATCTCACCCGGCCTAAAGAAAAAACTGACTTGTCGAAGCTGGTATACGACAAAGGGGATGGTTTTAACTCAAATAAAGATAAATTGAATTACTTAGGAGAAAAGTTCTTTAACTGTAAGCCAGGGACGATAAACAACGGGCACGGAGCAAAAAACAACACTAAAAGAAACCTAGCTGTTTCAAAATAGACACATATTCAGTGCAAATGGAGTGCAAGCGGCGATAGAAGCCGATAAAGCGACCGGGTCCCCAGGACACGATGGCGTGCCTTTTTTTAGCTCTTCAGAAACTTCCCTCTTGTATCCATCTCTTAACAAAAATTTTTAATGGAGCAGTGTCATTAGGGGACTTCCCTAGAACATGGAAAAAAGCAGCTATACACATTATACCGAAGCCAAATAAACCTGACAAATCTAGCTACCGTACCTTCCGACCAGTCTCTCTGCTCTGTACAATGGGGAAAATTCTTGAAACCCTTTTAACAAGAGTCTTAGCCAATTTACTAGAAGGCGGAAATGTTTTAACCTCTTCGCAATTCGGTTTCAGGAAAAATAGAAGCGTGGATAATGCGGTTTTAAACCTTACTGGACATATCGCCCATAACTTTTCCCAGATACACGTTACCTCTGTGCGCTCTTTTTAGACATTCAAGGCGCCTTCGACAACGTTAATCACAAAGTTTTACTGCGATTGTTAAAAAAGACCGGTTTGCCGAACTATCTGCTAGAAATTACTGACAGTTTTTTAAAGGGGGTGTAACTTCTTTATCGACTGAAGGGTCAAGTAGCGAGGAGTTTTATCTCAGTAAAGGGGTGCCCCAAGGTTCTCCTCTTTCCCCACTCTTATTCCTAGTGTGTATAGACGAAGCGCTAAAAGCCCTGAAAACAAAAAGGATCCTAGTACAGGCCTATGCCGATGATCTAGTTTTATTTGTCTCAGGTCGGTCAGCGAAAGTTACAAGCAAATTGTTGAGCCGCGCAATAATTACAATGGAAAGACGGGCAAAAAGATCAAAGTTAAAATTTCAAAAGGAGAAAACTGAACTCGTCCATTTCTCCCGCAAACGAAGGGCACAGATCGACCCAGCTCATTGGGAAGGAAACGTAATACGCCCAGAGCCTACAGTGAGATATCTAGGCATAACTCTGGATTCAAAACTGAACTGGAGACATCATCTAGCAAACACAGCGAGACTCTGTCTAATAATTTTAGGTAACTTGTAAAAAATAGCCAAGAAGCACAGAGGACTCAGAGCATGCAGGCTTAGAATCTTAAGAGAAAATCTGGTATTCCATAAGCTTTTTTTTACTGTGCACCGGCGTGGATACCGGCTTCGCACGCAACATAAAAAATGGCAGCCCAAGTCTACCGCAGGGCGCTGCTAGTCGTATCAGGGTCTAGCAGCCGAATCTCCTCGAGCGCTCTCGAGGTGGAAACGGGGTTTTTACCGTTTCACCTTCGTTTAAAACGAATCCTACTGAAGAAGGTATGTAAAATTTTAAGTCAATCGCCGCTAGGTCCTTTATCAAAGTTTATAGTTCCGGGAAATCCGGTCGCGAAGTTCAGCGGGTCTCCCTTTAAAGGTATGTTACAAGCGCTGCAGTTGTTTAAAGACAAGCACATTTTAGAGTCAATACAAGTCTGCGAGTTGTCGCAGTGCAGGTCAGAGTGGCCGCCTTCATGGGTGAAAATTCTTTTAGCAGGAACAAGACTAGAGGCCTTAGCTCAGACGAAACAGATTGAGCCCCAGGACAAGAATAAAATATACACGGATGGTTCTAACAGCGGCGACGGGTCAGGATTTGCGGTGTATGGTGAAACAGAGTAGGGGTTTCACTCTTACAAAGGTCGTTTTAACTACCCTCTGCCAAGCTTTTATGCTGAAGCAGCGGCGTTAGCACAGGCTCTCTATACAGTACAAGCAAAGAGAATACAAGATGTTACTACGATCGTCAAACCAAACAAAGACACGGAGGACCAGAGTAAAAAGAGAATGTTGTATTGCAAAGATGTCGACTGAGTGAATGTTGGGGAACAGCGGAACAAACTTTATATAGCCTTTGCCATGACTCGTCACCACGTGGTCCTAGGACGCGAACCAGGCCGACTTCCTCTGGAGGCACTCGACCCAAGAACCAATGGTAGGCGAGTGGTCAAGGGCACTAAAGCAATTAAAACACAATGTCGAGAGGGTCGATGGGCAAGCTGAGCTGGGGCAATAAAACGTTAACTAAGGGAACTCACTAATGACTCTATGACTCTAAAACTAACTTTTCGTCGTAACACAAGATGTCGCCATTTTCACCGACGCAAAGTCAATCCTACAGGCTCATAAAAACTATAATAATTCTAAAGTCGACCCATACTTGAGTAGTGCAATTCTTAACCTTAACGCTGCAGCGGCAAAATCGAACATTTTACTAGTCTGGTGTCCCGGCCACGAAGGCATTGTAGGTAACCAACAAGCAGACCTTTTAGCCAAAGAAGCAGTGCAACACGTAAATTTTACTGGATCAATTCTGGACTTAGGAATACCAATGAGCTTCGCAGTGCAAACCATCAATAGTGCAATTATGGAGAAATGGAATGAATGGAAAGTCAGGAAAAAAGGAAGGAGATTGTACTTGCTAGGGGTGAAGACTGGTAATTCAGCGATTTGCACTTTGACACTGCCAAAATGGGTAACCTCTGTTTTAATAAATGCACGCTCTGATATCTTACCTACTAAAGCAAGCCTTAGCAAATTTTACTCGTATGTTGACAAACTTTGCCGGTGTGGAGTCGCATATCACACTTTTAATCACGTTTTACACCACTGTCACCTTTTAAACAAGAAGCGCGCACTTTTACGAAGAACCGAAGGTGTTTTTAAATTAAAATGTGAAAACCAAACCCTTTTGACTGGCAGCAGGCTATTTTTAAGCGTCGCAACTCTTTTAAAACAAAGTTTGAACCAAAATAGATAGGAAGTTTTTAAGTGAAGACAAAGTACAGTTAGTGAGGATTTAACTCAGAAGGATACGGACATATAAGAGGGGGCCATGGGCGAGAGCCTGCATGCCCTCTTTCATGAATTTAAAAAAAAAATGTAGATATTTCTAGAATAACTACCTGGGTATATATACCCGGGCACTCTGGTCAATTTGGCAAGAGTTTTAATCACTGAGCACAAGTCAAGTGTGTCTCTCAAGTGTCAACACGATACAAATTCTGTTCTCGGCAGCAGACCTGTCTTCTGTTTCTGTTCTCGTCTCGTCTCGTCCGAGTGTTGTCGTCTGGTCTTGTCTGGTCTTGTCTGTTCTCGTCTGTTTATTCTAGTTTCTGCGTTCCTGACAGCAATCCAGCCTTTCAGCAGATAATCAGGAACAAACACTTGCAACAACTAGATGTCAGTTCCCTGTTTAAGTCTTCAGATCGAAAGTACAGATTACACTGTTATTTGGTACTGAGGTATGGGGAATTACCCATGTCCTAGAATAGAAACAGAACAGAGAAAGTGGCTAAGATTTGCTACAGGGGTGCCAAGAAGAACTGTCACCCCAGTATTCTACCTAGAATGCCCGCTTCAGCAGATAGGACAAATGAGAGCACTGAACGTTTTTTGTAAATTGCACAAGAAAGAAGCAATTCCTGGTCCAGAACAGCATTTGACTTCCAAGGTCACATGGCAAATAAAAATCTGCCATGCTGGGGTTTACAAGTGAGGTCAAAACTCAACTTTCTTGGGTTGAGTTTTATGTGGATGTTTGGCCCTCAGATCCCTCAGCCCGCAAGGCTGTTCAAGTCGAGGCTGTATGACCAAGCTCTCCAGACGCTGTTGGCAGAAGCTTGAAACTTCTCGTCACTGAAAAACTACGCGGGAGTGAGAGGTCCATTAGTACCGGAAGCATATTATTATTCCCCAACCGGCCCCAGTGCAGTACCCCCATAAGCCCCACCCAGCGACCAATCAAACGGTGGCTCATAGATCAGCTGATCAGCTGAATGACTTGTTTACGATCTAGGTGACAAGTTTAAAGAGAATTTTTGATAAGTGTATCGTACTAGGAGATGAAAAAGAAACAGCAACGTTGGATAGCAGCAGATAGCTGGGCCTGTTACGCAAAGAATTTCTCCTAGGACTAAAATTTTAACTGCAGAGCAATCCTCGAGACTCAAGTTGCATGTGCCAGCTTTTATTTTGGGAAACAACAGTAAGTTTAAACAAATAGTACTGTATTACATTAACAAATAACCTTGTATTGATGGCCTGATCCATTGGCCTGTTGCTTTTGTGAAGTTTGCAGATAATTTGCTGCGGGGCCTTCAACTTCCCTCGACGTGCAGCGTTTTTCCTCGAGCGGCCTTGCATTCAACACCGTGGTACCACGACTGATACCAGCTTTTCGCAGGACATGGTGCTCGGCTGAACGCAGATCTCTTGTCGAGTTCGAAGCGAAAGTGAATCTCCGCCTCGACTGATACCATCTTTTCGCAGGACACGGCGCTTGGCTGAACGCAGACCGACTTGCTGAGTTTGAAGCATGTGTCTTGAGAACGATTCTTTGCACATATTTTTAGTTGTGTTACTATACCAATTGTATCGTGTCGAAAGTACCGTTGTATCTGAATAAACCAATTGAGGTGAACTGTTGTCTTGTTTCTACAGTCAAAACGTATAAGGCAACAGAAAAATCTTGCTCTTGTCACATTTATCCAAATTAAGATTATAAAGCAATTACAAGTAGAATCAGTAAATGGATAATTCCATAATAATAAAAGTTTCTTTTCTTTTGAGAAATCATTAATGTGGAAAGAAGATTTCTGTTGTTTTCTACGCATAAACATAAAGTTGTATTACAAAGATTCCTATTACCAAAGTTTGCAGTTTAATCAGCGTTTAGCGCGTAAAAAAACAGCTGATAAAGTGCGTTTGGCGCGCTTTTCACTCTGCAGCCTGCTGATTACTAAACAGGTTGTTAATGTAGTAATATGGCTTCGGAAAATCCACACGTGGGCAGTGAAACCATTTTTAAAACCGTTCTTCCGAACTCGTTCGAGTGTAGGATAGTAGAAGAGACAATACTTTCACCTGAAAAGTTTAAATGTGAGTTAAGAACGTCGGCGAAGACTGTGAAGGAGGCGAAGCAATGGGCTACTCGAGTTCAGCCAGAAAACCAACACATGTTGGATTGTCAAGAAAACAATACCAGTCGAAAAGTAAGGAAACCTTATGATTATATTGTTATGGCTGAAGAAACTAATGATTTATTGAATTGTACAATACATTAAAAGTAATATTATAACGTTTAATCACTATTGTTGGTTTAATTCCTAACCAAAGTACCAACAAATTACGCCCTCAACTAAGATTTTTTATAGCTGAAGGACAGCTTATGCGAGTGTTACTCGCTATCTGTATTCTGTCACGTGAACACATTAAAGGGCAAGTAAAGGATTCGATTAAAAATATGAATTCGATAGAGAAGAATTTTCTGATTCCGAATATATATAACACTTGACCTTTCTTTTCAGCCGTTTGGCTACAATTTGAATACAAAGTGAATTTTTTAAATCTGGCAGCGTCGCATTTTCGGCATATGGGACACCAGGTCTTAGCGGTGACAGCTGATATTCGTACAGTTGTATTGGAAGTTGGAAAACAAAAACAAACTAATGGTGCAAGTTTGCTCAAGAATATCTGTGAATAAAATTGATGGTTTGACACAAAAAGTGCATTCGCAACACAGCCATAAAAGAAAACGGAAGACAATAGCAGAGAACTAAAGTAAGTATATTGGCGTACTTCAAAAATACAGTTTTATGGCAAGCACTGACAATTAGAACACCTATAAAATTGTTTTGTGGTTTCAGTCCTTGCTGTCATCATGCCAAGCTGTGCATATCCAAACTGCTGTTCGACAACGAACAAAAAGGGACAGAAAATCAAAATGTTTGGTATCCCTAACGGTGGTCCTTTCCGAAGAGGGTGGCTTGAAGCACTCGGCCTGCAAGATGACGAAGCTGCTCGGAAGGACATTCGGGTTTGTGTGTTGCACTTTCGTGACATCGATATAGTTCCTAAAGGTATTTGAATGTTAAAAAACCCTTTTTCCTTCACTTACTTTGGTTTTCCCTGAACACAGGAAACAGTATTACTATTGTGTACGGCGCCATACCCATTACGGAGAATCGTCACAAGGAAAATCCACTGCTGACTGCTCCACATGGTGAACAGTTACCGTCAGGTGATCAGCACATTCTGACCAGTGGCTGTCGTGATTACGTCAACTCGAACATTCCTGCTGCCGTTTGCGAAGGTAGATGCCTCTATACAAGAGTTGTTGTACAATAATAGATTTTAAGTTTTACAGAGAAGACTGTGGCCTGTGATGCTGGTGCTGTGCCTTCTTCTCAAGTGGCTGTGGCAGTAAGTAACTTTGCACTGCCGAGTCCCGAGCGCTGCTCTCTGCGGCAAAGTTTTCAGTCCGTCGCAGCAGTTGTCGAGCAATTGCCAACTGGTACAAGTGATAGCCAGGGTTACTTGGAGTCCCCTGACCGGCACTTTACTTCGGGAGAGAAAGATAACTTGGTAAATACAACAATTTGAAATTGCTATATTTTATGGGAAAACGATTAAAATAATTTGGCTTAGACTCGTACTGGGGCACAACTAGAACCAACTACGGAGATTCTTCTTTGTTCTCAATCCACTTCTGCTGAGGTGTGTTCTACAAACAGTCAACAAAGTTCAACGCCGAGCCAGCAAGCGCAACGGTCATCGCAGAAGAGCAATACGTCCGAATACGTCCCGTCAAGCCAGAGAACAGCTTCATCTAGCTCCGGTGAATTTGACGACACCTGGATCGCAGCCAATTGCCTTAGAAGTGATTATGATCTTCTTGATGATCCGAAGCTCATCGTGTGCGCCTCTTCGCTGAAAATACTTCTCAAATTTTGTCCACAGTGTGGTGGGCAGGTTATATCTACTGAAGATCGGCTTCTAGGAACGTGCCTCCGAATTTCTTTTAGTTGCTCAAATAACTGCAACTTCGTGTGTCATTCCCAGCCGAGTTTACCCACGAAAACTAACTATCGCCCAGTAGTGAACTCGTTGCTGCCTGCTGCTACTGTCGTAAGCGGGACAAATTTCTCTGCCAAGAATGACCTATTTGCTGCTTTGAATGTGAGGAGTATTTCACGGCAAAAGTTTTTTGAAGTACAAAGGACAGTCTTAGTAACCGCCATCCAGAGGGAGTGGGAGTCCGAAAAAGCTCGAGTTTTGGGCTTGTTAGAGTCTTCCGGGGAACTGACAATTGCAGGCGACGCCCAAGCAGATTCACCTGGCAGCAACGCAAAGTACGGAACCTATACGCTTCTGGACTCTGCGAGCAACCTAATTATAGACAACGAAGTTGTCGATCTGAGTCAGGTACTATGTTTGAATAACGTTTAGCGGATCAGTTTATTTACTTTTGCTCCCTGTTTGGTTAAGCCGGAAATAAACAATTCGAACCACATGGAACCGATGGGTATTACCAGACTTCTGGACCGACTACTCAAAACCCCTCTTCGGATCAAGACCATTGTCACCGACCGAAATAGGACTGTGGCCAAAATGTTGCGTGAGAAACACCCTAGCATCTCACACCAGTTCGATGTTTGGCACTTCGCAAAGTCTGTTGCTAAACGAATCCGAAAGATCAAGAAGAAGAAAAACCCGCTGATTCATCAGTGGGCTCCATTGATAATAAACCATCTTTGGTGGTGTGTCGCGACATGCAATGGGAGTCCGGAGCGTCTAAGGTAACATAAACAAAATAGTTTTGCTCTTCTACGTTTAGCAGCTTTTGTTTTGCAGAGAGAAATGGCTTTCGCTCGGGTTCCATGCTGCGAACATCCACTACTGGCCTGACTTTGAGCATTTCCACAAATGTGCACATGGACCCTCGGATGGCGAAAGGAAGACTGCCTATTTTACACCCGGCACCCAGGAGTACGAGAATCTCTTGAAACTGCTCCACGACAGCACGCTTCTGAAAGACATGGCCCAGTTAACTGAGTACTGCCACACTGGTAGCCTGGAGGTTTACCACAGCCACTGTCTGAAGTGGACTACCAAAAGACTCCATTTCCACCAAGACAGTAATGACTTTTTTTTAGAAAGAAAATTTATTACACTAGACGGTGAACATATCTATATTTTCCAGGCATGCACATTCGCAGAGCGATTGCCGCCATTGACTATAATGCCAACAGTCAGCGTACTCAACGCACTTCGAAAAAGACTGGGAAGCCCACTTTTCGCTTCAGTTACTCAAAAATTCAAAAGAAATGGGTTATGAAACCTATTTACGCTGACCGGAAGCCCATAGCCACAAAGCGACTAATGCGCTCCATATTCGAGGAGCTTTGTGCTAATCAGAGTATACTTTCAAATTGGCTAACTTGTACTTCTTTCTAATAACACTGTGCGTCCTTTCAGACCAACCAGCAGCACGAAATACTCCAGGAAGCAAGCGCACAATCGCCCCAGTGGAGAGACCCTCAAAAAAGATCATGGCAGCAGAATTCCTGAGAAGGACCAGATTTCGGACAGCCAGCCTAAAGAATGTCCAAAAAAGTGGTTTTTTACGTAAAGCTAATAAATAAATTCAAACAAATACTCTGTCGCGTATTTATTCGCCCCGCGAGAACACTCAAATAGGATGCAGTAGTACAAAAGCATAACTTTAGGGAAAAATCGCCACCTCATTTTAGTACTCAGATTATGATTTGTTGTTGCTCTTCTTGTTGGTAGTGAAGTCGCATCTACTCCCCACGTTTCGAATCAAATGGCTCGTAAACGCCAGAGGGTACTGGGTAAAGCCCTCTGATCTTTGTAAGTGCGCATGATGGTATCCTTCGTCGGTCTCGATATTGTAGCTTTCCGTGGACCCACCAAATGAAATTCCGGTACGCAACAAACCGAAAGTTCCTGAAAAGAGTAACTCTGTGATACTGTCTTATAGATCAAAAGTAAAACTACTAATACTTATTCTCCATCTTTGAATTAATCGTTGGTTTCTTCCGCAGCATCCGGTTGCCATACCAGTTTAGCTCCAAGATGTCTCGGTCCAGCACAAGTTTGTTGAATTTCGAATGTTGAGTTATACACGATATAGCTGTCGCTAGAGGAGGAAATTGGAAGTTGTAACTTGTAATAAACTTACAGCAACTACAACTTCAATACCGTTTACTATCTTGTCCAGCAGACTGGTACAGCACATTAGTGGCTCGCCCTCAGTTCCAACGCAGTTCTCGCAGGTGCAAACATCAGGCTCGGGAGACGTTGTACATTTCTGTAGTATGTTTCGCGATTCAGGCATGGAAGCAGCACCTTCCTTGACGACAGGTTCAAACTGGTACGGTTTCACGCAAGCCGAACTCGTTACTGAAGAATCAGCATTTTTAGCAACGCAATGCTCAGACGCGTCAGAATCCGAGTCTTCAGAAGTGGTCCAGCAACTTATTCTGTATTTGAATCTAGGTTATTGACAAGAAGCAATGTTTATTTTCCCCGCGTTGCCAATGTATACTGTATAACAGTCTTTACCTGAATCCATGCTCTTTCCAAATTCGGTTTTACTAAAACCTAGCTAAGCATATACTGCTGGTATGCTAAACGAACGCTATTTGTTGTAATTGCCAGGGTTCGAGCATCAAGGCTGTGTACACTTGTTTATTTGTGTCAGCTGGTGTCAGTTTGTTGTACGAATGTCAGCTGTCACCGCTAAGACCTGGTTTCCCATATGCCGAAAATGCGACGCTGCCAGATTTAAAAAATTCACTTTGTATTCAAATTGTAGCCAAACGGCTGAAAAGAAAGGTCAAGTGTTACATATATTCGGAATCAGAAAATTCTTCTCTATCGAATTCATATTTTTAATCGAATCCTTTACTTGCCCTTTAAACAAAACAGTAAGCAGGAAAATATAAAAAACTGGACCATTTGTCAAAACTTTATTTCTAGATCCTAATCATTGAGCTTAGATGTTACTACCCCAGTTCTTATTCGCTAAGCATGATCTGTTACCATTTTTACAACTTCATTTCTAAAATTTTTTCCAGGTTGGTGTATAGGGCTGTATTTGATTGCAAGCACTCTGCCACGAACAAAACAGCTATCATTCGACAGCAGACTGGGCGCAACACAAGCTGCAGTGCCCAGGTTTCGGTGAAAATAAAGAAGGTCAATCGAGGGACTGTCAAGCATGACCCCTTCTTAAAACTGTCTTGTCCACTACCGTGCATCATCAACATCAATTTTGACCACAACCACAATATTGTCTGCCACGATGCTTTTCGATTGTTACGTGTCACCCAAATGTCCGAGACAGGTTTCATGGCTATTTCAGTGATGGGCTGAGAGCACCAGCAGCTAAGCACCACCATGAAGCTTACATGCTACAAAACTCAAATCGTTCAACCCAGGATCTGGCTAATGCTGCCCTGAACCCATCAATGCGGACTGTCCAGTATCTTTTTCGCACATGGAGGGACAACAAGTATGGGGACACCAGCAGCATGTTCAAGAAGCTCACAGAAAAGAAACCACAAATGGAAGAACAAGGTAAAATAACAGACCGCTGGTAACTGAAGAACGTAGAAACAAGTATAAGTCTTTGATTTTTACAGGTGTTTTCTTGGACTTCGAGGAAGGTCCACCATTTGCCGTTCTTCTAGTCACCGCCCTCTTCAAGCGAGCTCAAGAGTTGCGCTCTTCCAGTGAAATAATTTTCCTCGACTCGATTGGCAGTTGCGACAACACCCAGACCACCGTTACCACCTTTTTGACTGCTACAAAAGCAGGAGCAGTTTCCCTGGCAATATTACTGCATGAGGGCTTGACTGAATACAGTTACGAAAAGGCATTTAGGCTGCTAGAGCGTCACTTGCGAAGGTAAATATAAAGCCGATGTGAACATCTGAGATACGGTAAACTCATCCCTCCTTATAAATAATGATTTGTAGTGGAAAGTAGTCCCAAAAGAAATCTTGTCTCATGTTGACTTGGGCTGTGTTCAAGTTTTCTTACCAATACACCACTGAAATTTCGATTTTTCAAGTGTATGAGCGTTGAGTTACTAGACAATACTGTTCTTTCGCAGATGTACTGGTGGAATGTCTGATGGCCTAGGAGTCTTCATGACTGATGACTCGGCAGCTGAAAAAAAATGCTTTGAGAGCTGTGTGGCCGCAATCTCGCCAGTTGCTCTGTCTATTTCATCTGCCGCAATCGGTATGGCGGTGGCTGTGGGATGCTGACCATAAAATACCCAAAGACGATAGACCAAAGCTAATGGGTCTATTTCAAAAGGTAAAAATCGTTTTTGCTTAATTTTTGTACCCCAACATTAACTATTCTTGCATAACAGATTCTTCGCGAACTGACATCTACGCAAGGGGACGAAGCGTTAAAGGATTTAAAATCAGCAGCAGAAGCCTATCCTACCTTCATCGATTATGTCGAGGGTCTGTATCAACGCAGAGATGAGTGGGCGATGTTTTTCAGGAAAGAACAAAGGGTTTTGACACGAGGACACGACACTAACAACTTCGCCGAAGCGAGTGTGAGGATCTTCAAGGATGTTATCCTAAATCGACTGAAGGCTTACAATCCCATAGCGCTTGTCGACTTTTTCTCTATAGACCTCGTGGATTACTTTAAAGTGAGGCTTCTAGACAGCACCAATAACAGGAATGGAGGCCTTTACAATCAAGCAATGGTTTCGAATGCATTAGCCAAGGATTCGAACTCTCTCCCCAAAAATCCCTACCATCGCCGAGTTCAGCATGTCCCACAGTGAGCAAGCAGCATCCCTATAGAGGATATCTTTCAGCTGAGCGAATCTCGATTCGATGTAAGAAGTCAAACCGAGGGAAACACCGAAACGTACAAAGTGGACACTGAGGTAACACTTACAGTCGCCACATACTTTCGCCCTTTATAAACATCCCACGTTCTTTAGGTCGGAGTTTGCAGTTGTGCAGATGGAGTCAACGGTCAAATTTCCAAACATCAAGCTGCCGTGATGTCTCTCTTCGCTACATCTTTGCCAAATGCTTCACTGATTACTGAAAAGGAAAGGCACGAGTTGGCCAAGTTGGCATTGGGAGAAAAGGATTGCCCTGACATTTCATTTTGTGCGGATTTTCTACCGCACCTACTACCTACGGCCGAACTACCTCACCTGGAACCGAAGATAATTTTGCAGACGACGGACTAACTTCCCTGCAAAGCACTGCCTCAACGAACAGTAGCTCAGGCTCAGAGACGTGGCAGATGGAAAAGACGCAACAGGACCTGAAGAACCTGTCGACAGAGGAATCCTTAAAAACGGTTTGCTTCTGTTAAAGCTTCTCTTCAGAATTACTTGACGTTACTAAGAAGTGTAAAGGTCTATCTAAAAGCTAATTTCACGTAAACACGATGTAAATTTTGAAAAAATTCTTTTGTCATCGCTATTTTCATGCCTCCCATAATTCAGTATTCGTGGCTATTATCATTTCAGTTTTAACTGGGTTAAAGAAAAATTCTCAATCTCTAGATGAAGTCTGCGCGCGAAGAGAGGTTTCAGAAGAAATGGGACAAGCTTTTTGCTGTACTCCAGGACATGCGACAGGAGACCATTGCGAGTGGGGACGTCGGCACTGAAAAAGGTAGCCTTGGAGAACATTTTGTAAACCTTGTGCTTACTTGCTACTTTAGAATGTCTCAATTGCCAGTACGACTCTTATTCGCAATTTTAGGAATGGACCAAATGATCGCTTGTTTCTCCAATTCAAAGGAAAGCATAGGAAAGATCAACCATTTCCTGCATACTACTTTCTGGGGAAAATGCAGGACTAAATTTGGCAGGAAGATTCGGGTCCAGCCAACTGCTGTTTCCAGAAGACAAGAAGGGACATCAAGAGGGACCACAGTGATGAAAGCTGGTCGTCCTAGAAAGACTGACAAACGTCGTGGGAGGCAGAAAGCACCTAGGAATTTAGCTTTAAGCATTACCAAGAATAGGCCTAATGCAAAGTCACATGGGTCTGGTCACTAAATAAACTATGCTGTATTCAAGTATCTGAATCATTACACGTTCACAATAAGCTTCAAAAGAACTAAAGTGGTAACTGTCTAGCAGTAGTTATTACATATTAGAAGTTTCGGAGATTCAATTTCGCTTCAAACTCGACAAGAGATCTGCGTTCAGCCAAGCACCGTGTCCTGCGAAAAGATGGAATCAGTCGCGGTACCACGGTGTTGAACGCAAGGCCGCTCGAGGAAAAACGCTACACGTCGAGGGAAGTTGAAGGCCCCCAGCAAATTATCTGCAAACTTCACAAAAGCAACAGGCCAATGGATCAGACCATCAATACAAGGCTATTTGTTAATGTAATACAGTACTATTTGTTTAAACTTACTGTTGTTTCCCAAAATAAAAGCTGGCACATGCAACTTGAGTCTCGAGGATTGCTCTGCAGTTCAAATTTTGGTTCCAGGGGAAATTCTTTGCGTAACAGGCCCAGCTATCTGCTGCTATTCAACGTTGCTGTTTCTTTTTCATCTCCTAGTACGATACACTTATCAAAAATTCTCTCTAAACTTGTCACCTAGATCGTAAACAAGTCATTCAGCTGATCAGCTGATCTACGAGCCACCGTTTGATTGGTCGCTGGGTAGGGCTTATGAGGGTACTGCACTGGGGCCGGTTGGGGATTAATAATATGCGCACCGGAAGACTACATAAAAAAAAATTAGCAGAAGACTTAAATCCGCAATTACTAGTTTTCGGCTAATGATATTGGTCTCTCCCACTAACAGAACTGAAACACCGCCCCTGTCTGCATAAGTTGTGCTAAGAATTATCAGAACTGAATACGCCCATACTACTCGAATGCCCTTCTATTAAAGCACACCGCAAAAATCTTTTCGAGAATGCACGTACACCCCAAACCTTGACAGCACCTGCCAGATTAACAGGTCTATCCCATTCCCTATTAAACTCAGCCCTCAAGAGCTTTTGGATATCTATTACATAAATTCCATGCACTATGGACAAAACCCTACTTCACAAAATTAACTTTGCACATTGGATCCTACTGTCATCTTTTTTGTAATCACTGTCGCGGCCCAGTGGCCGGCAAATACAAACACAAATATGCAATACACAATAGCTTCGGGTTGACGGAGCCATATTCACACTTCTCGGCTTGTCCCAACAAAAACAATGTAACTGAAAGTCTGCATTACCTCGTCCCAGTCGTCTGTCTTCTTGTTGTGGGTTTCTGGTTTGGTACGTCAAGAGCAAGAACCCAAACAGTATTTCCGCTTACCGGGTAGTGATAGCAGAACTGGAAGCACTCTGTTTCCATTTTCTCATGATACAGTCAAACGCATTGAAGGTAATACGTTTAACTATTTCGGTTTAAATTAAAATATCCATAGATTTATTTCTTAATATTCATAATAGTGTCGAATTTTTGGCGTGCCAAATGCTGAGCGTACGCCCTGAGGTGCAAACTCGCCCAGGGCGAACGAGCACTACTTTTCTTGTAAGACTTAACACCGCTTCTACTAAAAACGTTACAGTTGAATTAATTAGGTCACACCTTTCCAAATATTATTACAGCTTCAATTGTTTGACATTTTTGTCGTTATATATTAAATATTTTTACCAAGGAAAAGTTTAAGGTGACGTCTCGTCGCCCTAACTGGCATATTGGCCGTTTCCGTTGCCTTGTTCAAAATGATTGAGCATGCTTGATGATCTGTTGTGGTCTTTGTTGCTTCTCGCTGCCATACCAGCAATTTTTCAAGTTAACCCAGCATAAATACTGACATTTTTTCCAAAATTGCCAAAAGAAGCGCAAGAAATGAGAAAGGTACGTATTTTATGTTTGTGAGCAAACGATTATGTACAAAACTTATTCATCTTTCTAGAACAGCAACATGTGAATCTAACGCTACAAGCCGAGACCGAGGAAACGGAGTTATGGCTTCTTGTGCAGTGGTTTAGGACAAGGTCTAGGTTTTATACAATTCAGTTAGTGGAGAGTGTGTTGGACCCTACCCTGCTCGACAATCCTGAGGAAAATCGGTAAGGTAATTTACACGGGTGAAAGGCACGAGCAAGCTGCGAGCCCCGTTTCCGTCAGGCGCCAAGAAATATCTTACTACGGTTAATCACCAAAGACGGTATGTGTGCATTGTAATAGTCTTGTTTCAGTTGTGTAATTTTTTCACTCTCATGTAGGAAGCTTTGATGTGCTTGATGAGAAGGTGCTGTGCCTTGATGGGGAATGCATTGGACAATGTGAGCAATGACACGAAGACGTTGAAGGAGAAACAGGCAACACTCAAAGGGCCACATATGCCAATACCAGTACCAGTGACTCGCAAGGCAGCGTTGGGCCAGACAGATTGGTGGAAATGCCTAGGGTGTGATATCTTATATTTTTCAGTCTGATACAAGTTTAATTCTTCATGTTTTGCAGAGAAGCAGTGGGTCAGCAGAGCTGTATTAGTCAGCAATGCTACGACAGCGTTTGATACGGCAAGCTGGTCAGAGGGCTTGTCCTAGCCCGCAGCCAACCATGGAGGCTTTAAGTGTCGAATACTATAAACTTTAAAAAGGTAGTGTATCAAGTTGCTGATTGTTACTGCGAGAATGTTTAGGCTTGATGTTCTGCTGTTTCTCTTGGGAAGTACCAAAGTTACGTCACATTTTATATTACCTGCTGTTTTATTGCAGATGTCACAAGTATGAGCCAAGTCTTCGAAAAACTTTTGGAGCTGCATAAACAACTGGAAAAGGACTTAATCGAACTTTTGAAAAAAAAAGGCATTGCTTTATTCAGACTGTACAAACAACTAAAAGCAGACAATTTTCCCATTTCCAGGCATACTTAGCAAAGAGGAGATTATCTCTCTTACTGTAAACCAGACGAATAAGAAAGTGGAAAGGCTGACAAAAGCGGAGGTAAATACAACATATTCCTGCGGGAAAAAATAGTTCATACATCGAAAATTTTTATCCTTTACTAGGGCGCTTTTTGCAGATGTTTGGTTTATCAAGAAGAGGGCGCGAAGGGGGCTTGCAATTACAAGAAGATGGCTTTGTGTCTGGTGGAGGCGGTTTTATTGAACGAATTCAGAAACAACTCTTTTATCCAGTTGGATTCTACAAAAATGGATTAGTTCTAGGTAATTCTTTAAGTTGAGATATTGGTTAAAGCATGCCCCTAAATCAATAGTTCCCCTTTGCATTATTCTCCTAATTTTTTTTTTCACCTTGCAGATTTTGAGGTCTTCTATGACGAGCTGGGGAGAAAAACGTTCGACCGTCAAGACATACGGGACTTACTCTCCAATTCCATCAGGAATTAACGTCTCTGCATATAACGACAAGCTCGAGGCCAACCGAACAACAAACACAAGCGCGCGGAATCTACATCCGCTAACAATGAATCAGCGCCTACGTCGCCGTTGGAAAATGCCCTGCCAAGTCTTTTGGAAGAACCATCTTGCTAGGAGGAAAAAACCTCAGGCTGTCAACGTGGCGAAAAAATTGATTTAAATAGCTGAAATAACGACCGCAAAATTTTAAAAAAACCGCACCAATTTTGGTGACGTATCTCGTGTGCCAAATCTCTCAGTTTCTGTAATCTCAGTGAGGTAACTTTGCCTTCCCAGTGAGTTGCCTTAAAAAGTACTGTCAGTTGATCTGGTCGTTCAAATATAACGACTGTGTTTAAAAGCTTGTCGGGCCTTTTTTGCTGGTAGTAGAAAATTCGATAATATTTAAGCAAACTATAGCAGCAGAGCTGGAGCAAGAAAAAGCACACTTTCGCTGTCTTAATTCACGTAGTACATAGCTACGTTCAATACAACGCCTTAAAGGCGCATGAGGCACTGTGTTAATCACGGGCAGCTAAGTACTTCTGCCACTTAACTGCCGGGATTGGGGACGAAAAAATTGTAAAGAAAATTTCGAACTTCTTAAAACCAAAATACCAAATGTTTGAAAAAAATTGTATTTGACGGACGAAGACGGTGTGGACTGTGAGCTAATAACAAAATCACTGAGAGACCGTGTTTTTAGGGTTTATATATCAGAGGGAAGGTGAAGGGTCAAGGTATGTCCAAGGTGAAGGGGATGAAAGGTGGCCAGTGGATCTGCAAGTAACTAGAGCGTAACAAAAAGAGGGGTTCCCTTTGGGCCGTGGTGGCGCCAGAGCTGTTAACTAAGGCTTACTATTTGACCGGACTGGCTGAAGAAAAGTGAAAGTAATAACAAAATGAAAATCAAAATAAATGCAACATAAATGCAAATTAAATCGAAATAAATTTCTTCCGGACTATACGAAACACATTGTAATAGAAAAGAAGCTTAAGACGACTGTTCTTCTAGCTGTCAGACGCCGAAACCAGCTAAATTCATTTTCCGCATACAGAACCTGTCTGACATCTGCGGCAGTCTGAATTTGAGACAATTCTTGACGGTACTTACGTCCGAGTCCCAGCGCTTGTTATACACTGGCACTTCCGACGTAAGGCGACCGTAATCCTTTATCGCTGGGGAAGAGCTTTTTTCGATTTTTGAGCTGAAACCTGAAGAATGGCCTGTAACCTAGGCCCTTTGGCGTTCTTTCCCTCTTCTAGTGTTTCACTTTCTTGGACGCGAGCTCGTAGTAAATTTCTAGAACTCGTAGAACAGACCATACATCATTAGCGACCTTGGAGCACCACTTGAAAGAAATTCGAGCGTTCGCTACGGGAGGACATTCGGTCTTCTTCTCGTCTGTTTATCCAATTCGATAAAAGGGTGTGTCTATATAGGTATCGTCTTAATTATGCACGGACATACATCGTCCACTTTAGTACAGACTTCCGAACCCCTCGCGTTTCGACAACCTGATGTGAAGACACAACAACATTGTGAAGGCACAACAAACATTCAAGAAAAAACTTCCTGCCGAAATTCCTCGAGTTTAAAGTTTAGGCTAACAACATTCTTGCCCGAACCTTAACATTTCAATTTACGAACAACGGCAAAATCAGCGGAAGAACGAGAAAGTGAGGTATGGCGAAGCAAAACAATACAAAACAGGGACATAACTAAATGCTGTCCGTCTACAAATGGTCATGTTGAAAATAACAAGATCACCAAACCGAATTCAACTTCCCTTCCTGCTTTTGGAAAAGCAACCATATAAAAGCTGATGGCGCAGTGTTTTCCTCTCTGAGTATTCAAAAAACAATCTAAACGAACACATGACAACAGGAAAACTGCGCGCACGGTGATTCCCCCAGGTCCAACCAACAATAACAATGGCTGCTGTGCTGTATCGACGCACCATAGCAACACGGCCATCTAGCGGTAGGTTGAAATAATATTTCCTATTGTATGAATCGGACCGCCAATAACATTGACTTGGAAAGCACCTTTAAACGTAAGGCACAGAGCTGCAGCATAACTTCAAAGATTAAAGCACCCATGCTAATAACCTTATCTACAAGCGAAGTTAAATTATCTTAAACTTTTATTACGTTTTAATATAACCGTTCTTAATGTTACTTTTTCATTGTTTTGCCTTATTATTTTTAGTTTTATACCTTTGCTTAAATCACTTAAACCTAACTACCTTATCAAGCTAAGTAGAATTACCTAATAACAGAAAACTAAAATTAAAAAAAAGAACTGACGTGAAACAACACGTTTGACTCAGCTGTCATTTCATACCAAGCACTGAGAAATGCATGCTATGGGGATTTCTCGAGTGTGTAACACAACAGGAGCTGGTTCATAACAGAAATAAACTGCATTTCATCCTTTATTGCAATCATATATTAAATAACTCTCTGAGTAACCTGAAGTACATGATCAGTGACAAATAGCTTCAACTGAACTGAATTCTGAATTCACTGAAACGGATTTCTTCAAATAATCCAATTATCGAATTAGTCAGTTCATTTTGGAAACATCTTATTTCAGCAGCTTCAGTTCTTGCTTGACTTTCCACAGCATGAGTTCCATGCAGGCGATGGCGTCCTCTGCGCTGTCGTGTCCATCAACTAAACTCCAGTACGATTTTTTTTTATTAACTGTATATAACAAAATTAAATTATGTAGTTAAATTACCGCTATTTTGTATAATCTTCTGCAAAACTTCAGCAGATAAAGTTCGTAAGGCTCTCTTGTAAGGTGGTCCGCGCGGGTGAGGGAAAACAACACTCGTATCAATGACCGAAGTGTGGATCATCTGCGTAACAATAACGTTAATGGTACATTTTTAAACACCATTTTTGGGTTTACTTTTAGAGCTTTAAGGTCACTATCGAAGCTGTGCCCAATCAGAATGGTCTTGCTGGAGAACTTGCTCAGCAGGACGGCCTGGACGTCGCGTAACCGGGTCCGAACACCAGTGAGATCCTCTTCAGTAATGCCGCTAAACCTGTACACAAGCTGATGTCATTCTACGCATTCAGTAAGTAGACTAAACTAGTAAATTAGCTAGCTACCCGACTATCCTACGTATGCCATTTATAATCAAACTAATTAAGGATCTAACTCAACCATCTCGAGGATTCTTTAATTATTTTGAAGCTAACTATCCAGTTCATCATGCATTTGGTTAAGTATAGATAGTAGTTTGAGTAGCACTAACCAAAGCTAGCTAACTTACTGTCTAGAGGATTTTCTTACTGCTCAGTTATTCATACAATCTTAACTAAGTAGTTTAAATGGCAGTTTCAGTAGTCCTAACCGAAGCCAACTAATTTAGTACCCAGAGGATTTCTTATTACGGCTAGCTATCCGATTATTTCATGCAATTAACTAATTAGTTTAAATGGTAGTTTCAACAGTACTAACCTAAGCTAGCTAACTTACTGTCTGGATTTTTTTTAGCTATTTACAGCTAACTATCCAATACATTAAGTAGCTGTATAGTTTAATTGGTAGCTTAAGTAGTCAAGTAGTTTAATTGGGAAGTTGCACTAACTAAAGCTAGCTAACTTGCTATCTAGAGGATTTTCCTTCTCATTTCACAGCTCATTTTTACAATTGCTCATGCGATTAACCAAGTGGTTTCAGTAGTACTAACCCAAGCTAGCTAACTTGTTATCTGGACGATTTTTTTACTTATTTTACAGCCAACTATTCAGTGTTTCGCGTAACCAACTAGTTTGCTCAGTAGTTTAAGTAGTACTGATCAAACCGCTACCTAGTATTATAATCCAGTATGGGATTATCGGGTTTGACCAGCGATTCATAGACCGTCTTCATTTCGGGATCGACAACGGTGACCCTGGTGAGTTCCGGTCCCACCGTCGTGTAGCACATCTCGCAGTCGAGGGCGTACACGCCGTAATTGCCGTCCGATGGCGGTGATTTAACTAACGAGCTGACGTATCCTCTGACATTGTCCGGGTCAAACGTGTCGGTCACGTGGCTCTTGCCCACCGAGCAGCCCTCCGAGTTGGATTCGCCCTGACAGCACGTGTACCTCGAATCGCCGCGGCGCTGGAATAAACGCCCCCAGTGATGGATGCACTGATCTTCCCTGAAAAAAACCGAACTATTTAACTGTTCAGATGAAATACAATATTTTTAATTCTAATTTTCCAAATTACAGTATAATTCAATTTTCGATCATTACACATTATTTTTTCACTTGTTTGCTTCCCTACCGATAACAAAACTATTCGTTTTACAAAGATTACAAATTTCTCCATTCTTTTTTATTGTTTACAATTCATTATTTTTTGTATATCTATTTTTAATACTATTTCATTATTTCTACAATAATGTTATAATTCTATACATTAATTTAATTATTCTTCTGTTACAAACATTTAAAAATTTTCATAATTTACTGAAAGGACATTTTTATAAAGAACTTAAGTCAATTATTATTTAAAGAATCAATAATATATGTCAGAAATTGCAAACTTTTTAACAGGATGTCCTTTATTGTCGACCATGTAAATGACCTTGCATCGGTCACACCGTCTCTGATTGGACCCCAGTTTTGACTGGGCGGCGCTATTCTTGGCCTTTTGCGTATTCTGGATGTTAATTACGACTTTCCCCTTCTCGCTGGGGTCCGGTAGAGGGTACCCGTTGGCTTCCAGCTGCTCCAGGGTCAGTAGGTACCGTTCCAGCAGCTTGTAAAGAGTGGCGCCGCTCAGCTGATGGGTATCGATCTTGGCCCGGGGCCGTTCGATGCTCCACGAGACTTTGGTGCCGTTCTTGCCGGCAAGAACGGCCGAATGGGAGACGACGATGCGTTTGTCGCTCTGAGCAGTCGACTCCGAGCCTGATACATTAATTAACATATATTAAGGAGAATTAAAAAATCTGATGTCAGAGTAACATATTAAAAACTGGAGAAAAAACACATGCGAAACATATATTACTCGTCGATGGTGGGACTTTAGCTCCGCCACTGTCCGCTTCCCTTCTGATCCTATTCACATTGTTGACGACGACGTTGAGGTAGACGGTTTTGTTGGTGCTGCGCGCGTAACACTGCGACTCCTCGGAGACGGCTCGGTCGTAGGCATCCTGCTCCTGGTCGTAGATCTTGAGAAACTCGTCGACGAAGATGTTTAGGTAGCGCTGTCTCACGGTGGCAGGCACACGACCGCCGTACTCGATGGCAATGACCGGTCGGGGCAAGATCGTCTGCCGGGGAGCCGCCGGTTTCGCCGTCAGTGAAGAAGTTCCGGCGGATTTCGAAGCGGAGCTGCTGGCGGAAGAGGACGTGCCGGATGAAGAACTACTCGGTGCCTAATTTTTTTTAAATAAACAGTAAAAACAAGCATTAAATTCATTAGTACGACACATTATTTATTTAAAAAAACATAAATATTAGAACATGTCTAATAAATATAAATTATACGAAGAAATATTTATTACAGATAAAGATATAATATTACAGGTAACAGATGGAGAACCGTTTGGTGCCTTCCTATTATTTAATAGTAATAATAATAACAGTTGATTTATTAAAATTACAGTTAATAGATACGTAAATATATACATGAAAAATTAATGTATGTATATGTTAGACATAAATAAAATCGCAAACATACTACTGCATAATAATTATTACAATAAAAAAGATGACAGGATATAATTGCAGAAAATTAATAAAGCCCTATTCGGCCTGATATCATTAGTACAATTTAACTGCAACCATAATAATAGCTCATTGACTGTTAGTATAATTTAAATCGTCAAAGTTACAGGTAATGAATATGAAAAACTAAATATTATAAATATTAATGATTAAAAAATATTCATAAAAGGAAAATAATCAAATGAATAATAAAATAATATTATATTAATAAATATTAAAATAAATAAATTAAATTAAATTAAATTAATAATTAAAACAGTTTAGTCGTACAAGTGACACAATAGATGTCACTCACGAAATTATCATGAGTATATTACAGGCAATAAATATAGTCAAATAAATACGTGAATAATACGAAAATACGTAAACACCTATATAACTAAAGAAATAAATAATGTAAATGAATATGTATAATAGTAATTAATATTTAAATTCATCTATAATATAATAATATAGATTAGATGTAACAGTAGACACAGATATAAACATAGTACTACCCTCACCGAGGAATAGTTTGTCTCCATTGCTTTCTTTTCTGCGGCACAGTACAGTACTTACGTAGCTATAATTCAGTTTTTGTGTTCGCTATTTTAAACTCTCTCGCAGTAGTTAGTTTTAGGTAACTGGTTTTGTCTGCCGTACTTTAGATCCCATTTAAATAATGTTCAGTGAATGAATTGTCTTTGTTATTTGCTATGTGTGTTTGTGCGTAGCAATCAAATGAAGAAGAC